>JASDQU010372816.1:43594-74549 GCA_032191745.1 Picea mariana
GCCCCAGGCATGGTTACCCTGGTTGCAATCCAGGGGCCCTAGAGATATCTAGGGTCTTCAAATGCTTGGTCCCAGACCAAGACTCCCATGCCCCAGGCATGGTTACCCTGGTTACTAACCAGGGGCCCTAGTTACTAACCTAGGGTCTTCAACTGCTTGGTTACGAACCAAGCCTTCCATGCACCAGGCATGGGTACCCTGGTTACAAACCAGAGGCCCTGGTTACTAACCTAGGGTCTTTATCAAAATATGTCTCAGATCACATATCCCAGGAGTGCACTGGGTGCCCTAGATCTCGTCTAGGGTCTTAGCCATCCTCCAGGAGAATGGCTCTCGCTGCTGCATGTAAATTCAACAAGTGCCCATGATTTGATGTGATGCCATAAATTGAATATTGGATATTAATATAAATATTTTATTATAAAAATATTTATAATAATAAACCCTTTTTCTATTTTCTAAGGACTTTGGGCATATGAGGCTTATCACATGACTTTGTGGATAGGATAAGGTTACTTAAGCTTAATAAAAGGAATATTTGTAATTTTCAACGGGAATATGATAATAAAGGGTAAAAATGAATGAAGTGATGGAACTAAGCGATTTAGATAAGCATTAAGTCTAGATATAGGTTTGGGATATTTGCCAAAATTTTGACTCATGGAGGACATGACTATTTTGGATGATCAATCAAGTGAAGGATTTAGGTGATGGGAGCTTGACGGAGCTGGTGAAAAGATTTTTTAAATCTTAGTGGAAAGATAGCACAAGAAAAAGATGCTTTGGAAATATTAATGCAAATGAGCATGTGATAACATTGGCTCTAAATGGGCATGCTATCCTCCCAGTGAGGTAGAAAAAAACTCGTAGACTCGATGCCTGATCCATTGGGATGCTCCCAAAACATGTGTGTGTACCCTGCTTCGACCTGACACCAACGTCTACTGAAAACCAAATTCTCCACATTGCTCTGAATTGGATATTGAACACTAAATACACTGCTAAAATATTACTGTACACACTATTGGAAATCCAAACTGAAAAATACTTGACCATCAAGATTATTTCCATACTCATATCTACTCTAAAAATGATGAAATGAATACTCAATCAAGTGATGATAAAGGGCCAATGCATCCAATTAAGCAATTGGCTTCCTGATTTTCCTCTGGTCACATTTTTCTTAAGCAGACATACAAATGTAAAAGATGGCAGCTGTGTTGACAGGAAAATATGAATGGTCATCAAATGGAAGAACAGGTCCTGTCAGGGTTGTCTAAATAACCCAATCCATTTGTTGTAATCTGTTCTGGCAGGTTTAATGGATCCATTAGCCAATCTAAAGTCTTAAAATAAAGAAAGGGAATAAACTAACTAATGTTCAAACTATAATATATACATATACTCTAATATAATTATTATAAATGTATTTAAGTAGAGAAAGAAAGAATAAAAATATCACTTATGAACAGAATTTACAGGTTGCAAGTTTTAATGGAAACTTATGAAATCAATGTAAAGATAATTGTTTTTGAGAAGAAGATAAAGAAAACACATTTTTATATTTTTTGTTTTCTAATTATAAATCATATAAAACTTGAATTAACTAAATTGTGAAACAAAGATACACATATGGTCAAAGCCAATTTGAGATTCTCCTGTTTCACTAATGACAGAAATTAGAAGCAAGTGAAGCCAACCTATTATTAATTCGTTAAATGTGTCTGTGCTTATGTACGAACCAGGAGCATCCAGTTGCCCCGCCTGTGAAAGAAATATGCAATAGGATTATATGGAAATTTTCCTAAATAAATTCAAAGAATGTATTGGCAGTCGGGATTTAAGAATAGAATAGGGAACACATATTAATTATGTGATCTTATAATTGCAAATGACTACAATCAGAGAAGTCTTTGTGTAATACATTCATTTCATTCATCAACTAAACATAAAAAAAAAAAGTCTTTATATTAAAATTAATATGATGATCACAGTCACAACATCTGGAACAAAAAATCGTGAACGACATCTATAGCATGAATATCATGGAACATAACATGTCATTGAGACTAAATCTACACAACATATTTATATCCCAAGATCAAAGAAAACAAACCATCAATGAAACAACATGCACAATGGACTAAAGTTGAAATGTTGTACGTTGTTCCATTAAGTCCTGAAAATCATTCACCCATAATTGGTTCTAGGCCAAGATGTCTTTCATTTACAAAATGCAGAGTATTTAAAGTGTTTTTTGAAATCTCATCTTCCTATCTCCTAGGATAGGATAAGATATCATGGGATCAAAATATTACAAAAATGGATGGCCTACAACCACTCATAACTGAATTGTTTCTTTTCAAAAATTAATAAAAGTTTTTCTTATTTACAAAATCATCTATTACCTCTAATTGGATATCTCCAATTTTTGCCCTACACCCATCGAAAGTCTGCGCAAATTCCTTAGCCACTTGGAGGTTATAACCTTCGAACCTTTTGATGAAGGTATCTCAACCTTGACCTCTTAAATCTTCTATTGCATCATCATGACCGAGAAGTGCTTGGTAGCCATTTGCCTCCAATCGAACAATAGGGGCCATTACAAATATGACTGTACTGTAACAGGGGTGACTCGAAACAGTTTTGGGTTTGGATGGTTGGAGTAAAAGAAACAAATCTGAGCGAATAAAATGGAAACAAACAAAACGAAATCTTTGTGCAATCATAGTATAAACACCGAGGGTTCGGTCATAATGCTTTACCATACCTGGTAATGAAACCCTCGCATACAGAAAATGAAAAACCTTCAACCTGTAATGAAAATATTTTTAATTTACTCTCTCAACAAAAGGATTAAGTATAGGGTACAATACTTGTGCATTAATTATCATGACTAGCATGACTATAGTTGATTTGCAAAGGGTTTAAATATACAATAATGTTCATAATTCAAATGTGAACGAACTAAGTATATAGAAATCATATAAACATTCAAAACATTCAAAAGGTAAGTCATTCAAGTGTTAGACATATAATGGATACAAGCACACTGACGCTTTAAAAGAATGCTTTGAATAGGAAAATAATAGGAAACTAAGTTTTCATGTTTGATTCATGCTTTCAATCATGAATCAAACATGAAACAAAATGAAAACACAAATTTTAAAGAATTAATGAACATATTTTATAATCCAGTAATCATCTCCAAATGATAATATTACAAGATGAGGTGAAGGTAGCTGCAAAAAGTGTCGTTTGTCGTTCAAATTGCGAAATCATGTAGGGATGCCAATAGTGGCGACTTACTGGGCGAAGAAGTTATCTCTGCATCACCAGAGAATTCATGTTAAGACAGATCATAATGGTTGAAAATTAAAGAACAGACGATAGTAAGTCCAACATCCCAATCAAACTCAAAAACATCACACATTCTAGTGTCATATGTCTTTATGTCCAAATGCAATATGGTGATAAGTTTTAATTATGAGAAAGATGATATTTAAGACAATGAATCTGATACTGTTAACAGGGCCGCTACTACCAGTAGGTGTCCATAGCCTCGGAAGGGATGTCAATGAACCCACTCTGACACCTCTACCCCATCCAAGAATTATCAATTCAAGATGAAGGACATTTTATGATTAACATCAAAATTTATACTTGATAATTTTCTTGAGCCTGACATTGCTTCGCTACCAGCAGGCTTGTTTAGTACCCCGACGAAGTTGTCTTGGAATCATGCATGCATTTACCCTCTTCCTACAGACCTGTTTAGTATATCAATGTGTTTACAGACACTTCCCACAGCTCTCCAGAAGTTATTTACAATTTCACATAAATTTATGATCTTCAGGAGAGAGGGGTGATGTTGAAAATTTCAGATTCCGAAACACTCGATATTTTCCAACTTAATTTTTCACTTGATGAACTTCATCATGATCTTAAATTAGTTTTCTGATAAGAATAAATTTTCAAGGACAGGAAGGCATACTTGAGTTGTTTTCTTTAAAAACAGGGACAACGTAAAGAGATTTAATGATGATCATATCTTCTCATGATTATAAAGCGAAACCAAGAAGATTATTCTGAACATGAAGTTTCTTTTGCTAGTCTGAGTTTCATCCATTTACAGCATTGATACTTTCAAATGACCTTGATTGTTGCTTTATGATGAGGCATTCTGGTTTCCTTTCATGAACTAAATGGTGACACAAACATAAATTTATTCAGAAACAAACCAAAAAAAAACAAAATGAAAAGAACCAAAATGAAAAACAAAAATGAAAATCAAAAATATTTACAAGAGGGTGGATCTGAAATCATCATGCAAAATCATCACATGAAATATCTCTTGAGAGACTAAAACAAAATAGAAAAATATTCATTAATATGAATGCAGTCCTACTCGTAGCACCTTGGGTTAGGGTTGAATTTACAGTTCAAATTTACTTATCTCTTTACTTTTCATTTAAAAAATTTCATGATGATACTGTGTTTTTGAAAATTTGAGAGAAAGGGTCAAAGTGGAATTCCATGACAATAGTCATATTATGGTTCTCTTAGTGATCCCACTTGTGTTCATGACTACATTATTACAGAGAGAAACAATGAGAAATAAAGCTAAATGAGAAACAATGACCTTCTTGATCAGTGTCAACGTCCAAACCACAGGCAGTCTAGATCTGATCTCAAATTGGGTATCTTCTAATCTAGCTAGCCACTTGTATAGCTCCTTATGCATCCATCCAAAGAAAATCTCATGTATATCAATAACGATATACCTTCCCAACTAGTCTTTTGTGCTAATATTGGGGTTCTTATTCTAAGCTTCTGGGAAGTCCTTCTCTTTTTCTTCTATCCACTTCTGAATCTCTGTCTTCGATGGAAACCACATTGTCATTCCCTCAATAATATCCCTTTCCTGGCAACAGAACCATTTGTTGGCACAGGGGCAGACTCAGGGTTCAGTTCTAACAACCCACCAACAAGACCTAACTACTGGCCCTTTCGGTAACACCTGCAAAGCAGATGTAGTCTCACCCAAAGTAGAAATAGGGGGTTGCAGGATAGAGGTGTCTACAACAAGAGGAAATTCAAGTGGAATCAAGGCAACCACACATGGAGATCGGATTATTATTTCCAAGCATAACCTACTCCGCACATTTATATATCAGATATAACATACTTATGTATCATCAGAGATCAAAAGAACACAACATCAATCACACACAACAACAGGATATATGTGGTTCACCCTCTACCTAGGGCTACGTCCACAGAACTATGCTTTATAATATATTATATGAAAGCATACAATTCTATCTGCGCTCTTAGCTTGCAAATCTTCTCTTTATCTCCTTTACCTGTGCACCTAGCTGTAGGGTTGATCTTTGCACCCAGCTGAAGATATTACAATACTGAATGCTCTCAAAGCACAATACTTCTCTCTCTACATTAACATTAACCACTCTTCCTTACATCAACAAACTATGAACCAACAACCACAACAATAACAACTCGTAACCAACCCATCTCAGGTCCTCTTGACCTTTATTTATACATTACAATAGCTCCCTAACAGCCTTAGGCCGAAGCCTAGGTGTCCAAAACCCTATATACCAAAACCATAGGTGTCTAAAACCCTAGTTCAACTTGACCCATGTTTTCATGGCTTCGCCAACCTATCTTTCCTTCCTTCCTGTGAGGTTCTCCAAAGCATCTACTGGTGGATTTTTCCTCTTCTTGAGTTGTCCACGATCCACCTTCCTTGTTGATCTTTTTTCCTTGGTCTCCTCGTCCAATGACTTCCTTTCTCGGACTTCGCTCTGTCTTTTCTACTTCTTTAACAACTTTGACCTGATCTCATTCAACCTTCCTTCCACGCAGTTCACGTTTCACCTTTTCTTCCATAATATTTTCTTTCCTCCATAACCAAGGGCCAACAAATATCTTCATCAAGTTCAGGAGAAGGAAAATGAGTTTTACAACAATTTCTTGATCAACTTCATCTTTAACCAAAGGAGGGGCTACTATTGGTTATTTGGATGAATATTCATGAAAGGCTTTTATGATTTCATCATTCATACACTCTTCGTCACCAAAAACAATTTCAAGGTACTTAATGAAATGTTCACAAAATTCACAACAATCTTCAAACACCAAGAATGAAGGAGTATATTCTCCATAATGCTTAAAGAATGTTATATGAAAATATTTAAGAGAGTATAAGCTGCCTGGTTTTAAACCTTCATACCACAATATTGCTTTCCCCTCTAGAGTATCCATAAAAAATTTCATCAAATAATCCTCATGAAATTCAACCCCCAACTTACATATGTGCATGTGAAATCTAATCAAGTGCAAGGCAACATCATTTCCTTTTCCATCTTTGAATTTATGAAAATATTTTTGCAAATCTATGTGAGGAATACGATTTGGAAAGTCAGGAATATGAGAGTGATTCATTAGATCATACCTTGCAGATCTATAATGCATATTGAATTAGTGGAGTCACCAATAACATATTTAGGGTATTGAGTCTTTGGAAAGTGGAGTCACCATAAAAATTTTGAATTCTAGATTCTTGAAAATGGAGTCGCTAGGTGAATGATGTAAAACCTTTCTGTGTCTGAATACTCTTCACCATCAGTACTCAGATCTGAACTTTTTTGTTTCTCCCAAGAAAGGTTTCACCTTCTCTCCCCAGCAGTGGCGCCATAATGTTATAAATCTATAAATTTTGTCTGGCTAATAGACAAACGACAGAGATAATTGTTTCAACCTACTTTAGAGTTGGGCACTAGCCTACTCAACTCAAAGAGGGATCTCTCGTGTCACTAGGTATTTCTTTGGCAATCAGTGGCTAGATTTAGTTTTTTGGGGTATTTTTATAAAGTTGCTGACAAGGAAGAGGAGGGACACTTGGGGCTATGGAGTCGAAATTATGAAAGTGAATGAAAATAATGACTAGTCGGTAGAACATCTCCATAGGATAAAGGCTAAATGAGGCACTGAATATGAGTTGTAAATTGTATTTAATCAAGGTGTGAGAGGAAAGAGAAAACAAATAACTACATCAGAGCATTAATGAAATGAATTCTGGATTAGTTAGGAAGAAATACACAGAGTTTAAATTGCTTTAGCTGAGAGCATCACAAGATGAATTCTGGGCCTTTAACTCTTCAATTTAAATAGAGGAAAATGTAAATGGAAATAAAGAACACAATAAATACATACAATGAAAGGAGACAAAACTCATATCACCACCATTAGAATCTTTTCATAGAGACTTCAAACTATTCTACATATGTATTCAATTCAGCTCCAGAAAATTACAATAGAGTTTAGAAACAACTAAAATGTGCCCTTGCACTCCTGCCGACCATTAATACATTTCAAACCTCTATTATTTATATAATTTAGAGTTCCTTTAGTTAGAAACTAATTACAATAGCTGAACTGAAATGTTTCAGCTTCTAAGACTAAGTATAATGATTAGAAATGACAGTTTTCAGAAAAACGTTTCATGATCCAACTGTTGATTCCTCTGACGCTTCAGCTCCTTCCTCTGCCACATTCTTTTTCAAATGTCACTTATACTATTTCAAATTTAATTCCATTTATCCATATTCTCATTAAATATTTGGGAATAATATATTTGAATAAAAATAATTACCAAATATTTTTATATCCTGTAGAATTAAATTTCCATAATTTAATTCATGCCCATGGTTTTTAAAACCATTTATTGCTTGCTTCCAGTGGTTTTGGAAACCATGTCTTGCTTTTCCCAATTTACCATTTCACTGTGAAAAACATTTACTATGTCTTGTTTTTTTCCAATTTACCGTTTCATTGTGAAAACCATTGACTGGTTTGTTTCCCATGGTTTTGAAAACCATGTCTTGGTTACCATATTTGGTAAAAATAATTTTAATCTTCTTCTTTTACTTCTGTAAAACCTTTGGATAAAAATTATACAAGTCTTCCTTTCACGTGCATATTCCCATTTAATTATTTTCCATGGAAATAAACACTAATCTCTTTAATTTGTAAAATTTGAATTTTAACTCTGTAAAACAATTTGACCGTGAGGAAGAATTTCATTTAATGGAAATTCCACAATTATTATTGAAATGCACTCCTGGAAAATATGTCGCACATAAACCATATGATAAATGGTTGCATTTATTATTTTATGCTTGGGATGGAGTGGTTTACTCCACACCACTTTTACCCCCTATATTCACCACGTAAGGAGACGTCTCCCCAACCAAAAAGCATCGGTTTACATATAAGCCTGCCTTCACATAATTAACCACTGCGCTAATTCTCTGCCTAATATGTATGTGCACCCTCCATCCACCCTTTGACTTTTCCACATTATAAATTGATATTAGTGCCCATGATTTGATGTGATGCCATAAATTGAATATTGGATATTAATATAAATATTTTATTATAAAAATATTTATAATGATAAACCCTTTTTCTATTTTCTAAGGACTTTGGGCATATGAGGCTTATCACATGACTTTGTGGATAGGATAAGAGTACTTAAGCTTAATAAAAGGAATATTTGTAATTTTCAATAGGAATATGATAATAAAGGGTAAAAATGAATGAAGTGATGGAACTAAGGGATTTAGATAAGCATTAAGTCTAGATATAGGTTTGGGATATTTGTCAAAATTTTGACTCATGGAGGACATGACTATTTTGGATGATCAATCGAGTGAAGGATTTAGGTGATGGGAGCTTGACGAAGCTGGTGAAAAGGTTTTTTAAATCTTAGTGGAAATATAGCACAAGGACAAGATGCTTTGGAAATATTAATGCAAATTAGCATGTGATAACATTGGCTCTAAATGGGGATGATATCCTCCCAGTGAGGTAGAAAATAACTTGTAGACCCGATGCCTGATCCATTGGGCTGATACCAAAACATGTGTGTGTACCCTGCTCCGACCTGTCACCAACGTCTGCTGAAAACCAAATTCTCCACATTGCTCTGAATTGGATACTGGACCTGAATACACTGCTAAAATATTACTGTACACACTACTGGAAATCCAAACTGAAAAATACTTGACCATCAAGATTAATTCCATACTCCTATCTACTCTAAAAATGATGAAATGAATACTCAATCAAGTGATGCTAAAGTGCCAGTGCATCCAATTAAGTAATTGGCTTCCTCATTTTCCTCTTGTCACATTTTTCTTAAGCAGATAGACAAATGTAAAAGATGGCAGTTGTGTTGAAGGGAAAATATGAATGGTCGTCAACTGGAAGAATAGGTCTTGTCAGGGGTTGTCTAAATAACCCAAGCCATTTGTCGTAACCTGTTCTGACGGGTTTAATGGATCCATTAGCCAATCTAAAGTCTTAAAATAAAGAAAGGGAATAAACTAACTAATGTTAAAACTATAATATATACATATACTCTAATATAATTATTATAAATGTATTTAAGTAGAGAAAGAAAGCATAAAAATATCACTTATGAATAGAATTTACAGGTTGCAAGTTTTAATGGAAACTTATGAAATCAATGTAAAGATAATTGTTTTTGAGAAGCAGATAAAGAAAACACATTTTTATATTTTATGTTTTCTAATTATAAATCATATAAAACTTGAATTAACTGAATTGTGAAACAAAGATACACAGACGGTCAAAGCCAATTTGAGATTCTCTTGTTTCACTAATGACATAAATTAGAAGCAAGTGAAGCTAACTTGTTATTAATTTGTTAAATGTTTCCGTGCTTCTGTATGAACCAAGAGAATCCAGCTTCCCCGCCTATGTAAGAAATATGCAATAGGATTATACGGAAATTTTCCTAAATAAATTCACAGAATGTATTGGCAGTCGGGATTTAAGAACAGAATAGGGAACACATATTAATTCTATGATCTTATAATTGCAAATGATTACAATCAAAGAAGTCTTTGTGTAATAAATTCATTTCATTCATCAACTAAACATAAAAAAAAAATCATGATATTAAAATTGATACGATGATCACAGTCACAACATCTAGAACAAAAAATCATGAACAACATCTATAGCATGAATATCATGGAACATAACATGTCATTGAGACTAAATCTACACAACTTATTAATATCCCTGGATCAAAGAAAACAAAACATCAATGAAACAACATTCATAATGGACTAAAGCCGAAATGTTGTACGTTGTTCCATTAAGTCTTGAAAATCATTCATCCATAATTGGTTCTAGGCCAAGATGCCTTTCATTTACAAAGTGCAGAGTATTTAAAGTGTTTTTTGAAATCTCATCTTCATATCTCCTAGCATAGGATAAGATCTCATGGGATCAAAATATTACAAAAATGGAGGGCCTACAGCCACTCACAATTGAATTGTTTTGTTTCAAAAATTAATAAAAGTTTTTCTTATTTACAAAATAAATAGGAAAGAGATACTAATCATCTAAATCGAACATGTTCCACCTCAGAAAATCAACATCAAGATCTACCATGTCCTGAAAATGAAATAGGAACAAGTTAGATAATTTATTAACAACTAATTACTAATTTTTTATTTAAAAATGACTTGGCTACAGAATCGAAGGATTCTGTAGCCAGTCTTATCTTGGAAAAATAAATCTAATTTTAAACCGATTTGATTCAAAAAGATAACATGAATGTAATAAGAGGGAAAAACCATTTTACCATTTCAATAAATGACTAAACATGGATCAAAATAGCTCGGAATTGATTATGGCATTAACATTGTCTGCATTTTTTATCACAATGTTACATGTCTTCTTAAGACGTTTAGCTTGTCTCTCCTCATTTTCTCTGAGGTCACAATTTTATTTTCTCAGTAATTCATTGAGAGTTGTGATTGTTTTAATCCGAGCTTAGAGGATGGAAATATCAATATAGTATCGTTCAATCCAATGTAGGGAAACCTCACATTGTACAGGAGGAACGATATGTTGGCGAAGTGTATAATCAATTCTGGCTATATCAACATCACCTATTACGTGCCCTGGACCAAGCCTAATGCCTGTGAACCCATCTTTACCCTCGAGACATGATGAAAGATTATTAACAAATTCATACAGTTGAGCAAGATTGTATCTTTGACAATCCAGATCTTCTTCTGCCAGGAAATCTTCAATTTCGGGATCTGAGACCTCATTGACCTCGATCAAGTTGATCGGGCTCAAATGACGTTTAGTTCGATTCCTTAAATTTCTCGAAATGAGGCAACCAACTCTTTTTTTTTTAAACCCTAGAGCCATGTGTTTTTGTTTTGTCTAATTGTGAGATTTTTTTCTATCAGATTTCACAGTGGCGTTATGGCCAACAATTAATTCATGCATAGGAGTTTTAATCAACTCGGAACCAACATCCTATTTCTCATGTGGGGACTGACTAGGTATTGCCTCGTCTTGAGGGTTTCTCTTTAGAGATTCTGACTCGTTACTTGAAATGTCAAATTGTTTTCTTATCAGTGGTTCACCTGAAATAGGGGTTTCTATAGGAATGGTTGTACCAAAGCCATTTCTAGTTAAAAATCCATTCCAATAATCACCCAGGGTTGTCAAATGGTGAACCAAAGGCATTTAATTAAGTCATGGTGAAAGAGACTAAAGTCGAGGCTCTGTCTCTTATACCTTTTAGACATTTTGTACAAGCTTCTCAACAGATAGAAGGGCACATTTAATTGAAAACCTATGAAATGAATAAGCAGTCATACATGATAGAGAAAAGCTAGACCATAACAACCCTCAAAGGTTATAAACTATTTCAGGATCGACAGAAGACCATGCCATCTCTCTTTAAGCAAAGTAATAGGGATACCTCTTTCACATCCATTGATTTTCCTGGAGGTCATGAAGAGGCTCCATGGCACTTCTTGTATCTTTGAGTTTTTGAACCACTTCTCACCTGTGGATTGAAGCCCTGTGGCTTCACTCACAAAATCCTCTATTACCTCTAATTGGATATCTCCAATTTATTCCCTACACCCATTGAAAGTCTGTGCAAATTCCTTAGCCACTTGGAGGTTATAACATTCGAACCTTTTGATGAAGGCATCCCAACCTTGACCTCTTAAATCCTCTATTGCATCATCATGACATAGCAATGCTTGGCAGCCATTTGGCTCCAATTGAACAACATGGGCCATTACAAATATGACTGTACTGTAATAGGGGCGACTCGAAACAATTTTGGGTTTGGATGGTAGGAGTAAAATAAACAAATTCGAGTGGATAAAATGAAAACAAACGAAATGAAATCTTTGTGCAATCATAGTATAAACACTGAGGGTTTGGTCATGATGCTTGACCATACCTGGTAATGAAACCCTCACATACAGAGCATGAAAAACCTTCAACCCGTAATGAAAAGATTTTTAATTTACTCTGTCAGCAAAAGGATTAAGTATCATGACTAGCATGACTATAGTTGGTTTGCAAAGGGTTTAAATATAAAAAAATGTTCATAATTCAAATGCGAACCAACTAAGTATATAGAAATCATATCAACATTCAAAACATTCAAAATGTAATTCATTCAAGTGTTAGATATATAATGGATACAAGAACAATGACACTTTAAAATAATGCTTTGAATAGGAATATAATACAAAACTAAGTTTTCATGTTTGATTCATGCTTTCAGTCATGAATCAAACATGAAAAAAAACAAAAACGCAAATTTTAAAGAATTAATGAACATCTTTTATAATCTAGTAATCATCTCCAAATGATAATATTACAATATGAGGTGAAGGAAGCTACATAAAGTGTTGTTTGTCGTTCAAATAGCGAAATCATGTAGGGATGCCAACAGTGTCGACTTACTGGGTGAAGAAGTTGTCTCTGCATCACCAAAGAATTCATGTTAGGATAGATCAGAATGGTTGAAAATTAAAGAACAGTCGATAGTAAGTCCAACATCCCAATCAAAGTAAAAAACATCACACATTCTAGTGTCAGATGTCTTTCTGTCCAAATGCAATCTGGTGACAAGTTTTAATTATGAGAGAGACGATATTTAAGCCAATGACTCTGATATTGTTGACAGGGCCGCTGCTGCCAGCAGGTGTCCATAGCCTCAGAAGGGATGTCAATTAGCCCACTCTGAAATCTCTACCCTGTCCAAGAATTATCAATTCAAGATGAAGGACATTTTACGATTAACATCAAAATTTATACCTGATAATTTTCTTGAACTTGACATTGCTTCGCTGCCAGCAGGCCTGTTCAGTACCCCGACGAAGTTGTATTGGAATCATTCATGCATTTACCCGCTTCTTGCAGACCTATTCAGTATATCGACGGGTTTATAGACACTTCCCACAGCTCTCTAGAAGTTATTTACAATTTGACATAAATTTATGATCTTCAGGAGAGAGGGGTGATGCTGAAAATTTCAGATTCCGAAACACTTGATATTTTCCAACTTAATTTTTCACTTGACGACCTTCATCATGATCTGAAATTGGTTTTCTAATAAGAATAAATTTTCAAGGACATGAAGGCATACTTGAGTTGTTTTCTTTAAAAACAGGGACAACATAAAGAGCTTTAATGATGATCGTATCTTCTCATGATTATAAAGTTAAACCAAGAAGATTATTTTGAACATGAAGTTTGTTTTGCTAGTCTGAGTTTCATCCATTTACAGCATTGATACTTTGAAATGACCTTGATTGTTGTGTTATGACAGGGCATTCTGGTTTCCTTTCATGAACTAAAGGGTGACACAGACATAAATTTATTCAGAAACAAATCAGGAAAAAAACAAAATGAAAAGAACCAAAAACAAAAACAAAAACAAAAATCAAAAATATTTACAAGAGGGTGGATCTGAAATCATCATGCAAAATATCTCTTGAGAGACTAAAATAAAATAGAAAAATCTTCATTAATATGAATGCAGTCCTACTCGTGGCACCTTGGGTCAGAGTTGAATTTACAGTTCAAATTTACTTATCTCTTTACTTTTTATTTAAAAAATTTCATGATGATACTGCGTTTTTGAAAAGCTAAGAGAAAGGGTCAAAGTGGAATTCCATAACAACAGTCATATTATGGTTCTCTTAGTGAGCCCACTTGTGTTCATGACTGCATTATTACAAAGAGAAACAATGAGAAATAAAGCTAAAAGAAAACCTAATCCTAAACCTACTCTAACTACTAAACAAATCAAAATACTACGTAAAGTCATGCTTCCAATGTAGCCATCAGAGTAACTCCAATCCTGCAATGGAAACAAAATAAAAAATTACTAGCAAGAATGGTAGTATAAAAAAAATGACAAAAGTATATCATACTTACCTTTATCATCATTATTTAAAAAAAAGGTAAGCATGATCTTACCATTCCCTTGAACATTATTTTTGTATGAATCCTCCAGCCATTCTGCAAGTTTGTCATTATATGGGTTACAAAAATATGAAAAAGTGAGATTTTGAAGTTTGTGAGAGTTATGGGGACCTGACATAACCCTCGGCCTAGACTGAAGTGCCCCATCCTCCTGACAATTTTCCTTTCTTTCCATATTTTCTCCATCTAAAGGATATAAAATTAGTATGTTAAAGTTACCTCCTTGATCTCTAAATAAAGTGAAGATAATATTACCATTCCTTGGAAAATTTTCGAGATATGAATACTCCAACCAATCTGCAATCCTATCATAATACATGCAATTACTGACATGGTATTGTTTGAAAGAATTCACATGTGACAAATATTCCTGATGAGAATAAAGTATTAGACTATCAAGGAAAGAATCTTGTAAAAAGGTCGGATCAAGATGGAGAGAACTTATCATGATTATCGATCGAAAAATAAGTGTTTCATTCTCTTGAAACTTTCCATTGAGCTTAGATATTTCAAGGTTAACTATTTGAGGTGAACTAGATGAAACGACCAACATTTTTGAATAATCATCATTGGTAGTAATATTTGGCCGATTATACTTTTCAACCTCAAATAATTGATCATGGAAAAATTTAGATCCTTCTCGAAACAAAAATTGAGATGAATCAATGGAGGATGCAATTTGGGACTCTTTCAAATCATTTCTTGATTTACCCATAGATAATTGATGAGAATAAAAATTAATATGTTCACGGGCAAAATTATTTCCCTCTTTATCTTCTATTCGGTAATCTCTTTGTACATGATTATATAATGTTGAATTCTCTCCAAGGTAATATGGAACATGCAGTTGAACAAAATTAGGATAAAAAATATGGTACAAGGAATAATATGTAGAAGAATTAAGGAGACGAAATGCATCTCTTGAAATGATAGGTATATGCGTTTCGAAATTTGGTTTTGTCCCCTCTCCTTGTATAAACTGATCAACCTCTTTTGTATTCTCTTTTAAAGAGTAT
Organism: Picea mariana; assembly: GCA_032191745.1. Classification (NCBI taxonomy): domain Eukaryota; kingdom Viridiplantae; phylum Streptophyta; class Pinopsida; order Pinales; family Pinaceae; genus Picea; species Picea mariana. Next base: position 58,990 of record JASDQU010372816.1, read on the forward strand.
GAGACAGTTTTTAAGACACCATTTGGTTCATTGCGTAAGGGAAAATTTGAGAGCAAATCACTAGAGATAGAAGATTGCCTAATGATTTTGTCTCCCATTGATTGAGCATGGATCTGTTCAACTAAATTAGAGGAAGATTTATCGTCCACATGATTATCAACTTCACATTCGACCTCTTTTACTTTAGAAACAGTTATAAAATCTATGAAAGTGTGACAATTGTTGTCTTTTAAAGTCAAGGTTCCTTCTTCAACAACAGGAGACATCGTTGATAAAGAATGATTAGAGGTGACAATTTCATTTTGTAAAATATGATGTTGCTCATGATTTTCCAAAATGAAAGAAGTTGACAAAAATTGTGGTGCTTCAAAATCTTCAAGATCAACATCAAAATTTGAACCATCTTGAGATTGAGTGTTAGTGCTCAATTCAGATTGGTTAACAATTAATTGATCTTGCTTGTCTGAGAGAGAAACAAGATATTCAAACCATTCATTAATAAGCGACATTTCTTTCAAATGGAATCTAGTACAAACATGAATGAACCTAATTGAAAAATCATTGAATGATTCACTATTTTCTTTCCTTAAGTAACTTAAATACTCACTTAATTCACCATAATCATAATTCTTAAAATCTGATAAAAACTCAATTACAAACTCAGACAAAGAATGAATTGAATTAGCTGGAAAAGATTCAAACCAACATTTAACCCGACCTCGGAAAGTGAGAGAAAACAATATGCATGTAACATTAGGATCAATGATATTATGTATTAAACATTTATAAAAAAATTTAGAAATATGGTCTACTGGAGATGTGTTCCCTTCACCATCAAAGGTGAGTTCTGAAAAGAGATCAGTTGTCTTGTTGGAAATAACTGGTAATGAGACATTAAAAGCATGTTCCAACACAGTGATTTGGGCAGGGGCCATTAAGAATTTGAAGAAATTGATTCTAAATAGTTAGCTTTTCATCTAACTTGCCTTGTAGTGCATTATAAGATGACACAGAAGAAGGATTTATAAATCTAGAATTATGAAAGGATGAGAGATGAAACATTTAATCATTAAATCGACCTTAGGCCCTCCTTCTAGCGCCATTTGTTGATGGGAAAATATGACTGGCCGTCAACTGGAAGAACAGGTCCGATCCGGGGTTGTCTAAATAACCCAAGTTGTTTGGTGTAACCTGTTCTAACGAGATTAATGGCTCTGTTAGCCAATCTAATGTCCTAAAATAAATAAAGGGAATAAAATAACTAATGTTAAAACTATAATATATACATATACTCTAATATAATTATTATAAATGTATTTAAGTAGAGAAAGAACGTATAAAAATATCACTTATGAACAAAATTTACAGGTTTTAAGTTTTAATGGAAACTTACAAAATCAATGTAAAGATAATTGTTTTCGAGAAGCAGATAAAGAAAGAACATTTTTATATTTTATGTTTTCTAATTATAAATCATCTAAAAATTGAATTAATTAAATTGTGAAACAAAGATACACAGATGGTCAAAGCCAATTTGAGATTCTCCTATTTCACTAATGACATAAAATAGAAGCAAGTGAAGCTAACCTGTTATTAATTCATTAAATGTGTCTGTGCTTTTGTACAAACCAAGAGCATCCAGCTGCCCCGCCTGTGAAATAAATCTACAATAGGCTTATACTGAAATTTTCCTGAATAAATTCAAAGGATGTATTTTCAGCCGGGATGTAAGAACATAAGAGGGAACACATATTAATTATGTGATCTTATAATTGCAAACGATTACAGTAAGAGAAGTCTTTGTGTAATACATTCATTTCATTCATCAACTAAACATCAAAGAAAAGTCATGATATTAAAATTGATACGATGATCATAGTCACAACATCTGGAACAACAAATCATGAACGACATCTATAGCATGAATATCATGGAACATAACATGTCATTGATACTAAAGATACACAACATATTAATATCCCAAGATCAAAGAAAACAAAACATCAATGAAACAACATTCACAATGGACTAAAGCCGAAATGTTGTACGTTGTTCCATTAATTCCTAAAAATCATTCGTCCATAATTGGTTCCAGGCCAAGATGCCTTTCATTTACAAAATGCAGATTATTTAATTTTTTTTTGGAAATCTCATCTTCCTATCTCCTAGGATAGGATAAGATCTCATGGGATCAAAATATTACAAAAATGGAGGGCCTACAACCACTCATAATTGAATTGTTTCTTTTCAAAAATTAATAAATTTTTTTCTTATTTACAAAATAAACAGAAAAGAGATACTAATCATCTAAATCGAACATGTTCCACATCAGAAAATCAGCATCAAGATCTACCATGTCCTGAAAATGAAACATGAACAAGTTAGATAATTTATTAACAACTAATTACTAATTTTTTATTTAAAAATGACTTGGCTACATAATCGAAGGATTTTGTAGCCAGTCTTATCATGGCAAAAGAAATATGATTTTAAACTGATTTGATTCAAAAASATAACATGAATGTAATAAGAGGGAAAAAATGTTTTACCATTTCAACCAACGACTAAACATGGATCAGAATAGCTCGAAATTGATTATGCAATTAACATTGTCTGTGTTTTTTATCACAATGTTACCTGTCTTCTTAAGACGTTTATCTTGTCTCTCCTCATTTTCTTTGAGGTCRCGATTTTATTTTCTCAGTAATTCACTGTGAGATGTGAGTGTTTTAATCTGAGCTTGGAGGATGGGAATATCAGTATAGTATCGTTCAATCCAATGTAGGCAAACATCACATTCTGGTTGTATCAACATCACCTGTTACATGCCCTGGACCAATCCTAATGCCAGTGAAACCATCTTTACCCTCGAGTCACGGTGGAATATTATTAACAAAGTCATACAGTTGATCAGGATTGGATCTTTGACAATCTGTATCTTCTTCTGCCAGGAAATATTCAATTTTGGGATCTAAGAACTCATTGACCTCGATTGGGTCGTTCGAGCTCAAATGAAGTTTAGTTTCATTCCTTAAATTTCTTGAAATGAGGCGGCCAACTCTTTTTTTTTTAAACCCTAGAGCCATGTGTTTTTGTTTTTTCTGATTGCAATATTTTTGGCTATCAGATTTTACAGTGGCATTATGGCCAACAATTAATTCATGCATAGGGGTTTCAATCAACTCGGAACCAACATCTATTGCTTAGGTGGAGATTGACTGGATATTCCCTCATCTCAAGGGTTTATCTTTAGATATTCTGGATCATTACTTGAAATGTCAAACTATTTTCTTATCAGTGGTTCACTTGAAATAGGGGTTTCTACATGAATGACTGTAGCAAAGCCATTTCTAGTTAAAAATCCATCCCAACAATCAGCCAGGGTTGTCAACCGATGAACCAAAAACATTTTAATTAAGTCATGGTGAAAGAGACTAGAGTTGAGGCTCTGTTTCTTATACCTTTTATACATTTTGTACAAGCTTCTCAACAGATAGAAGGGTACATTTAATTGAAAAACTATGAAATGCATAAGCAGTCATACATGATAGAGAAAAACTAGACCATAACGACCCTCACAAGTCACAAACTGTTTGAGGATTGACAAAAGACCATGCCATCTATATTTAAGAAAATAAATAGGGTTACCTCTTTCACAACAATTGATTTTCTTGGAGGTCATGAAGAGGCTCCATGGCACTTATTATATCTTTGAGTTTTTGAACCACTTCTTGTTGGTGGATGGAAGCCCTGTGGCTTTACTCACAAACTCCTTTGTTAACTCTAATTGGATATATCCAATTTTCTCCCTACACCCATTGAAAGTCTACGCAAATTCCTTAGCCACTTGGAGGTTATAACCTTCGAACCTTTTGATGAAGGCATCCCAGCCTTGACCTCTTAAATCCTCTATTGCATCATCATGACAGAGCAGTGCTTGGCAGCCATTCAGCTCCAATCGAACAATAGGGGCCATTAAAAATATGAATGGATTGTAATAGGGGTGACTCGAAACAGTTCTGGGTTTGGATGGTAGGAGTAAAAGAAACAAATCTGAGCGGATAAAATGGAAACAAACAAAACAAAATCTCTATGCAATCATAGTATAAACACCGAAGGTTTGGTCATGATGCTTGACCATACCTGGTAACGAAACACTCGCATACAGAGCATGAAAAACCTTCAACCTGTAATGAAAAGATTTGTAATTTACTCTGTCAACAAAAGGATTAAGTACAGGGTACGATACTTGTGCATTAATTATCATGACTAGCACGACTATATTTGATTTAAAAAGGGTTTAAATATACAAAAATGTTCATAATTCAAATGCGAACCAACTAAGTATATAGAAATCATATCAACATCAAAACATTCAAAAGGTAAGTCATTCAAGTGTTAGATATAGAATGGATACAAGCACAATGACCCTTTAAAATAATGATTTGAATAGGAATATAATACGAAACTAAGTTTTCATGTTTGATTCATGCTTTCAATCATGAATCAAACATGAAACAAAACGAAAACACAAATTTTAAAGAATTAATGAACATAATCCAGTAATCATCTCCAAATGATAATATTATAATATAAGGTGAACGCAGCTATAGAAAGTGTCGTTTGTCGTTCAAATAGCGAAATCATGTAGGGTTGCCAACAAGATGAAAACAAAAATTGAATCGAAACTATGATCTTATGAATGAAACAAATTCCTCCTTCATTGATGACTGTAATAGGATGGCCACAGGATCTTGTAAACCATGAAAAATCAATTTTTCTTGATGAACAAAAATAGGAAGACAAGCCTCATTCATAAGTGTTTCTTGCTCTTGCTCTATTTCTTTAGTTCTGAGAACATTGTCAAATGAAATGGTAGCAATAGGTTTGTCTATTTTTCCATTCATCTCAAAAAAAAACATTCATACATTCTTTAACATATTCAAATATGACAACCATATTATGTGCATCAAGGCTATCCTCTTGTTCATCAAACAATTCTGATTTGGTTTTATTAAACTTCTGGAAATTTGCTTGAGGAATGCCATTTTGATTTTCAAATGAATGGAAATAAGTTCTTGTTCATAATCTATTTGCAAATGTCAAAAGATAACAGCATGAACTATTTCACAGTCTAGAGTTCTCAAGGATGCATTTTCAAAACCATGTTTTTCAAAGGAATCAAATAGAAAAACTACCTCTTCATTATCTTTCTGTATTTTTGATTGAAAAGTGGCATAGACTATTTTGTTACTTTCTTGAAACTCTATGTCAGTTGTTTGTTCGCTACTTGAAGTCTCCATAGATGCATTTTCAAAATACTCATCCATGTCTAGGCCACTCAGAATTTGAACAACCACATCATTCACAGGGGAAGAAAGACAACTTTGAAACACTTTGTCTTGCTGGAAATCTTGTTGAATATCTTCATCAAGTTTAGGAGAAGGAAAATGATTTTTAGCAACAATATCTTGATCAGCTTCATCTTCAACCAAAGGAGGGGATACTATTTGTTGTTGGGATGAATATTCATAAAAGGCTTCTATGATTTCATCATTCATACACTCTTCATCACCAAAAACATTTTCAAGATACTTAATAAAATGTTCACAAAATTCACAACAATATTCAAACACCAAGAATGAAGGATTAGATTCTCCATAAGGTTTAAAGAATTTTATATGGAAATATTTAAGACAGTATAAGCTTCCTGGTTTTAAACCTTCATACCATAATCTTGCTTTCCCCTATAGAGTAGCCATAAACATTTTCATCAAACAATCCTCATGAAATTTAACCCTGAGCTTACATATGTGCATGTGAAATCTAATCAAGTGCAAGGTAGCATCATTTCCTTTCCCATCATTGAATTTAGGAAAATATTTTTTCCAATCAATGTGAGGAATATCATTTGGAAAGCTCGAAATATGAGAGCGATTCATTGGAGCATACCTTGCAGATCTGTAATGCATCTTGAAGTAGTGGAGTCATCAATAAAATCTTTAAGCTATTGAGTCTTTGGACAATGGAGTCACCATACAAAATTTGAATTCTAGATTCTTGAAAATGGATTCACCAGGTGAATGATGTACAACCTTTATGTGTTTGAATACTCTTCACCATTAGTACTCAGATCTAAACTTTTTCGCTTCTCACAAGGATGGTTTCACCTTCACTCCCTGACAATGGTGCCAGAATGTTAGAACTCTGTAAATTTTGTCTGACTGATAGAAAAATGACAGAGGTAATTGTTTCAACCTACTTTAGAGATGGGAACTAGCTTGGTCAACTCACAGAGGGCTCTCTCGTGTCACTAGGTATTTCTTTGGCAATCGGTGGCTAGATTTAGTTTGTTTGGGGTTTTTTTATAAGGTTGCTAGCAAGGAAGGGGAGGGACAGTTGGGGCTATGGAGTCGAAATTCTGAAAGTGAATGAAAATAATGATTGGTCGGTAGAACATCTCCATAGGATAAAGGCTAAATGAGGCACTGAATATGAGTTGTAAATTGTGTTTAAGAAGGGTGTGAGAGAAAAGAGAAAACAAATAACTGCATCAAAGAATTAATGAATTGAATTCTGAATTAGTTAGGAAGAAACACACACAGTTTAAATTGCTTTATCTAAGAGAATCACAAGATGAATTATGGGCCTTTAAATCTCCAATTTAAACATAATAAAATGGAAATGGAAATAAAGAACACAGGAAATACATACAATGAAAGGAGACAAAACTCATATCACCACCATTAGAATATTTTCGTAGAGACTTCAAAAGCTTCTGCATATGTATTCAATTCAGCTCGAGACAATTACAATAGAGTTCAGAAAAAACTAAAAGGTTCCCTTGCACTTCTGCCAACTATTAATACATTCAAAACCTCTATTATTTATACAATTTTGAGTTCCTTTAGTTAGAAAATGATTACAATAGCTGAACTGAAACATTTCAACTTCTAAGATTGAGTAGAATGATTACAAATGACAGTTTTCTGAAAAATGTTTCACGATCCAACTGTCGATTCCTTTGATGCTTCAGCTCCTTCCTTTGCCACATTCTCTTTGAAATGTTACTTATACTCTTTCAAATTTAATTCCATTTAACCATATTCTTATTAAATATTTGGGAATAATATATTTGAATAAAAATAATTCCCAAATATTTTTCTATCCTGTAGAATCAAATTTCCATAATTTAATTCATGCCCGTGGTTTTTAAAACCATTTATTGGTTGCTTCCCGTGGTTTTGGAAACCATGTCTTGTTTTTCCCAATTTACCATTTCACAATGAAAAACATTTACTGTGCTTTGTTTTTTCCAATTTACCGTTTCACCATGAAAACCATTGACTGGTTTGTTTCCCATGGTTTTAAAAACCATGTCTTTGTTACCATCTTTGGTAAAATACTTTTAATCTTCTTCTTTTATTTCTGTAAAACCTTTGGATAAAAATTATCCAAGTCTTCCTTTCACATGCATCTTCCCATTTAATTCTTTTCCATGGAAATAAACATTAATCTCTTTAATTTGTAAAATTTGAATTTTACCTCTGTAAAACAATTTCATCATGAGGAAGAATTTCACTTATTGGAAATTCCATAATTATTATTGAAATGCACTCCTGGAAAATATGCCTCGCATAAACCATACGATAAATGGTTGCATTTATTATTTTGTTCTTTGCCTGGAGTGGTTTACTCCACACCACTTTTACCCCTGATATTCACCATGTAAGGACACATCTCCCTGACCAAAAACCATCGATTTACATATCAGCACACCTTCACATAATTAACCTATGCACTAATTATCCACCCGATATGTATGTGTAGCCTCCATCCACCCTTTGACTTTTCCACATTATAAATTGAGATTTGTGCCCATGATTTGACGTGATTCCATAAATTGAATATTGGATATTAATATAAATATTTTAATATAAAAATGTTTATAATAATAAACTCTTTTTCTATTTTCTAAGGACTTTGGGCATATTAGGCTTAGCACATGACTTTGTGGATAGGATAAGGGTGCTTAAGCTTAATAAAAGGAATATTTGTAATTTTCAATGGGAATATCATAATAAGGGGTAAAAATGAATGAAGTGATGGAACTGAGGGATTTAGAAAAGCATCAAGGCTATATATAGCTCTGGGATATTTGCCAACATTTTGACTCATGGAGGACATAACTATTTTGGATGATCAGACGAGTGACAATTTAGGTGATGGGAGCTTGACGGAGCTGGTGAAAAGGATTTTAAAATCTGAGTGGAAAGATAGCACAAGGACAAGATGCTTTGGAAAAATTAATGCAAATTAGCATGTGATAACATTGGCTCCAAATGGGGATGCTATCCTCCCAGTGAGGTAGCAAAGAACTCATAGACGCGGTGCCTGATCCATTGGGCTTCTCCCAAAACATGTTTGTGTACCCTGGCTTGACCTGTCACTAGTGTCTACTGAAAACCAAATTCTGCACACTGCTCTCAACTGGATATTGAACACTGAATACACCGCTAAAATATGACTGTACACACTACTAGAAATCCAAATTGAAAAATTCTTAACCATCAAGATTATTTTCATACTCCTATCTAGTCTAAAAATGATGAAATGAATACTCAATCAAGTGATGCTAAAGTGCTAATGCCAATCAAGCAATTTTCTTCCCGATTTTCCTCTGCTCACATTTTTCTTAAGCAAGCAGACAAGTGTAAAAGATGGTAGCTAAAAACAAAAATTGAATCCAAAATCTGAACTTGTGAATGAAACAACTTCCTCCTTCACTAATGACTGTAATAGGATGGTCATGGGATCTTGAAAACCATGAAAAATCATTTCTTCTTGATGAACAAAAACAGGAAGACAAGCCTCATTCATAAGTGTTTGTTTCTCTTGCTCCATTTCTTCAGTTCTGAGAACATTTTCAAATGAAATGGCAGCAATATGTTTCTCTACTTTTCCATGCATCTCAAAGAAAACATTTATACATTCTTGAACATCTTCAAATATGATAGCCATATTATGTGCATCAAGGCTATCCTCTTGTTCATCAAACAATTCTGATTTGGTTTTATTAAACTTCTGGAAATTTGCTTGAAGACTATGTTGGGTCGCAAAAATATGACACTTTATTTCATATACCATTTGTTTCCTTTATTTCCATTTCATTCTTCCATAAAACCATAATTATCATCACTTTCATAAAAACATATGGGTTTACATTTCCATTTTCCAAATTATTTATTTTGAGTATTTTTAAGAGAATTTGTGACTAAATATTAGAAAATTAACATCTTTTCATTATATCTCAAAGTTGGATGAGTTTTGTGATGACTACAGACATATTTGTAGATTTTTACAAAGTCAAAAATCACCACCTAGCTTCAAATTCGAATTTTATCTTCTTTGAAGATGTGGAGATAATCATTCAAGCTCACTTCAAGGAGAAGATCATGGAGATATAATATCTTATCCAAGATATTTGTGGAGGATTTGAAGGGATAGGTTGAGAGAAAAGTGAATCTGTAATTATGAGTCTCTTATCTTCATTTATGTATAAATAAGAGGGTTCTCTCCTCATTTAAAAAAAAGGCCTCTCTCTAGAGATAGAGAACAGAAGATTGGAACTTTGATTCATAGAGCTTTGATTCTAAGATAGTGATTTTCATTGTTTTTTTATGAGTTGATAGATTAGATTATTTATGTGAGCTCACATATGTTTTTCATCTGTCTTTACTTATTATTTGTTGTGTGTTTGTTATAGATAGTTTTCAATAATTTCATGTTTATTTCAATTAGATTTCATTTATGCACTTTCTTGTTTTCATAGATTAATTTTGCATTTGATGCTTTTGAATTTAGATTTAGTTGCTTTCATAGTTAGATTAAGTTGAATTTGATTTCGTAGATTCACTTTGAGTCTCCTGCATAATATAGGAAGGAGAACTAGGGTAGATAGTTTAACTGTTTCATTTCAGGTTAAGTGTGTTTCCATTTGAATGTTAGATTAGGATAGATTTAATTTTTACATGCTTTCATAGATTAGATTAGTTACTCATTCAACGACAATAGTTGAATGGTTTCTTTCAAGCATTAGCATAGGCTAGTATACTCTTGCCCTGCATTTCTCATGCTTACACCTCATAAGTTTACCTCCCGGATTGATAATTTATTGTTGCATTTATAAGCATTAATTTTACTCGACAGACTGTCATTTTGATTTTCAAATGAATGAATGGAAATAAGTTCTTGTTCATAATCTCCTTGAAAATCTGAAAATATAACAGCATGAACTATTTCACAGTTTAGAGTTCTCATTTTCAAAACCATGATTTTCAAAGGAATCAAATAGAAAAACTGTCCCTTCATTATCTTTCTGTATTTCTGATTGAAAAGTGGCATACATTGTTTTGTTACTTTCCTGAAACTCTATGTCAGTTGTTCGTTCATTGCTTGAAGTCTCCATAGATGCAGTTTCAAAATCCTCATCCATGTCTAGGCCACTTAGAATTTGAACAACCACATCATTCACAGGGGAAGTAATACAACTTTGAAACACTTTGTCTTGCTCGAAATCTTGTTGAATATCTTCATCAAGTTCAGGAGAAGAAAAATGACTTTTAGCAACAATTTCTTGATCAGCTTCATCTTCAACCAAAGGAGGGGCTACTATTTTTTGTTGGGATGAATATTCATAAAAGGCTTCTATGATTTCATCATTCATACACTCTTCATCATGACAAACATTTTCAATGTACTTAATGAAATGTTCACAAAATTCACAACAATATTCAAACACCAAGAATGAAGGATTAGATTATCCATAATGCTTAAAGAATGTTATATGGAAATATTTAAGAGAGTATAAGTTACCTGGTTTTAAACCTTCATACCATAATCTTGCTTTCCCCTCTAGAGTAGCCATAAAAAATTTCATCAAACAATTCCCATGAAATTCAACCCACAACTTACATATGTGCATGTGAAATCTAATCAAGTGCAAGGCAACATCATTTCCTTTCCCATCTTTGAATTTAGGAAAATATTTTTTTCAATCTATGTGAGGAATACGATTTGGAAAGCCAGAAATATGAGAGTGATTCATTGGAGCATACCTTGCAGACCTGTAATCCATCTTGAAGTAGTGGAGTCATCAATAAAATCTTTAGGCTACTGAGTCTTTGGACAATGGAGTCGCCATACAAATTTTGAATTCTAGATTCTTGAAAATGGAGTCACCAGGTGAATGATGTATAACCTTTCTGTGTCTGAATACTCTTCACCATCAATATTCAAATCTGAACTTTGTCATTTCTCCCAGGGAAGGTTTCACCTTCACTCCCCGACAACGACACCGAAATGTTAGCACTCTGTAAAAAATTTCTGGTTGATAGACAAAGGACAGAGGTAACTGTTTCAACCTAATTTAGAGCTGGGCACTAGCCTGATCAACTCCGAGAGGACTCTCTCATGTCACTAGGTATTTCTTTGGCAATTCGTGGCTAGATTTAGTTTGTTTTGGGGTTTTTTGTAAAGTTGTTGGCAAGGAAGGGGAGGGACACTTGGGGCTATGGAGTCGAAATTCTAAAAGTGAATGAAAATAATGATTGGCCAGTAGAAAATCTCCAGAGGATAAAGGCTAAATGAGGCACTGAATCTGAGTTGTAAATTGTATTTATGTAGGGTGTGAGAGGAAAGATAAAACAAATAACTGCATCAGAGCATTAATGAAATGAATTCTGAATAAGTTAGGAAGAAGTACACATAGTTTAAATTGCTTCAGCCAAGAGCATCACAAGATGAATTATGGGCCTTTAACTCTCCAATTTAAACATAGGAAAATGAAAATGGAAATAAAGAACACGGGAAATACATACAATGAAAGGAGACAAAACTCATATCACCACCATTAGAATATTTTCATAGAGACTTCAAAAGTTTCTGCATATGTATGCAATTCAGCTCTAGAAAATTACAATAGATTTCATAAATAGCTAAAGGGTTCCTTTGCACTTTTGCCAACCATTAATACATTCAGAACCTCTATTATTTATACAATTTTGAGTTCCTTTAGTTAGACACTAATTACAATAATTGAACTGAAATGTTTCAACTTCTAAGACAGAGTACAATGATTACAAATGACAGTTTTCAGAAAAATGTTTCACGATCCAATTGTCCATTCCTCTGATGCTTCAACTCCTTCTTCTGCCACATTCTCTTTGAAATGTCACTTATACTCTTTCAAATTTAATTCCATTTATCCATATTCTCATTAAATATTTGGGAATAATATATTTTAATAAAAATAAATCCCAAATATTTTTCTATCCTACAGAATTAAATTTCCATAATTTAATTCAGGCCCGTGGTTTTTAAAACCATTTATTGCTTGCTTCTCGTGGTTTTGGAAACCATGTCTTGTTTTTCTGAATTTACCATTTCATTGTGAAAAACATTTATTGTGTCTTGTTTTTTCCAATTTAACGTTTCACTGTGAAAACCAGTGATTGGTTTGTTTCCCATGGTTTTGAAAACCATGTCTTGGTTACCATCTTTGGTAAAATAATTTTAATCTCCTTCTTTTACTTCTGTAAAACCTTTGGATAAAAATTATCCAAGTCTTCCTTTCACGTGCATATTACCATTTAATTTTTTTCCATGGAAATAAAAATCAATCTCTTTAATTTGTAAAATTTGAATTTTACCTCAGTAAAACAATTTCACCTTGAGGAAGAATTTCATTTATTGGAAATTCCATAATTATTATTGAAATGCACTCCTGGAAAATATGCCGCACATAAACCATTTGATAAATGGTTTCATTTATTATTTCAGGCTTGGGATGGAGTGGTTTACTCCACACCACTTTTACCCCTGATATCCACCATGTAAGGACACATCTCCCCGACCAAAACCCACCAATTTACATATCGGCCCACCCTCACATAATTAACCTCTGTGCTAATTATCCGTCTGTTATGTATGTGCTCCCTCCATCCACCCTTTGACTTTTCCACATTATAAATTGAGATTCGTGCCCATGATTTGATGTGATGCCATAAATTGAATATTGGATATTAATATAAATTTTTTAATATAAAAATATTTCTAATAATAAACCCTTTTTTTATTTTCTAAGGACTTTGGGTATATGAGGCTTATCACATGACTTTGTGGATAGGATAAGGGTGCTTAAGCTTAATAAAAGGAATATTTGTAATTTTCAATGGGAATATGATAATAAGGGGTAAAAATGAATGAAGTGATGGAACTGAGGGATTTAGATAAGCATTAAGGCTAGATATAGGTTTGGGATATTTGCCAAAATTTTGATTCATGGAGGATGTGACTATTTTGGATGATTAGTCGAGTGAAGGATTTAGGTGATGGGAGCTTGACGGAGCTGGTGAAAATGTTTTTAAAATATGAGTGGAAAGATAGCACAAGGACAAGATGCTTTGAAAAAATTAATGCAAATTATCGTGTGATAACACAAAGGATGAAAAACAAAGATACTTTGTTTTCTGCGGGTCGAGAAGAGCATAAGTACTAATCATATAAAAAAGATTTAACAAAATTTGGATAATTTTCTTAAGTACTTTCAAGTCTTTTTGACTGAGCTACCATGCTTTGTCTCTTTGTTAAAAATAGCTAAATTCTTCACAACAACAGTTTTCTCTGTTTGTTCAACAGTCTCCTACTTCACAAGTACATGCAGTTTGCAACTGACAAGCGTTTCATTCTTTTGGTTCATCGGCAAGCTGAAAAGTAGTTTCACAATACTTTTTTTTTGAGGTTGATGCCCAATAAAAACAAAACACGTGGATTTTAGAATACTGTGGTTTCTCCCATCAGCCTGCCCTCTTTTGTTTAACTGTCTATCATGTTTATGAGAGAAATTCTTTGATATCCATTGATCTCCATCTGTGTTCTATCAAATCAAGAATTATGTACTCAATTCTATCCTAAACCCTATTTTTGCAATAAGTGAGCACACCCTTTTGCTTTTGCATCATCAGTCATGTCTGATACTACAAAACGCCAAATGGAACAACTACATTGAAGAAAGGAGAGCCAAACAAAAATGAAGAAAATGTGCTCCTCCCTACTACATATCGTCCATAATTCTTTTACATTTTTAGCAGTAACAGTAGATGTCAAGTCAGGTACACTGAGAACAAAAGTCTTCTTCTCTGTAACCTGCAAACACTGGTTCATTTCTTGCATTTCAAACTCATCAACTAAAAACCTCTCTCCATTCCCATTTTCTATGCATTAGAGATCCTTGGGGTTTTAATACTTGAAATTGAGCATGGTTGTTCAATATCTAGTTGGAATGGCACTTGACAACTAGATGTTCACAATTGCATCTAAATTTAGGCATTTGATACTTCTTCAACTAACTCCTGCATTTTTGTGTTTTGTCCTTTTGTGGGTTTTGAGCAAAACAACCTAGATACCATCAACATAAACTTCAACTGCAGCCAAAGAACTATGGTGAAAATATTTCTCCTTAGCTAATCCCTGGTTTATATACTATCATTAAATAACATTAAAACCTATGTAAGATCTCTACCAATAGCTTTTCCTAAGGAACCAACAAAACTAGAGTTGATATTGTCATTGTTACACATTATTTTCGTCATCCCTGTGATCGTTAATGATGTAAACCTATCTATTGCCTTTAGAGGGGTCACAGTGGCCTAAGTTCCTGAAGGGAGAAGGAAGAAGAACTTTTCCTGAGAAAAGAAGTTGCTTTTTTCTATGTAAAAACCTTATAAAAAGAAATGTACGCAGGTTGCTATATAGGCAGGGTGCGGGAATGACCAATTCCCGCAGGTTGCTATATAGACAGGATGCGGACTGCCCGCAGGTTGCTATATAGCTAGGGTGCGGACATTCCAGCACGTGGGAAAAACGTACGGTTTCTCGAATTTTCTAGAAGGAGAAGCTTCTTTGGTGAGGTGGCATCCGAATGGTTTGGATCTTACTCGCTTTCATGATTTAGTGGGATCATCCTAACCTCCTCACCTTATCTTCTTCAGCTTATAAAAGGAGAAGAGTTCTCATGGAGAAAGTTAGCTTTTTGTTGGCTTGGAATTATTAGCTTGGTTGGAGTGGCTTTGAGATTTGCTTTGTCAAGATAGATTGTGAGCAGCTATCAGATCTATGGTCTCAGAATCCTTGGAGCAAGAAGTGTGTGGGGAACGAAGGACAGTTGGAAGGGACCTTACGACATCAAGGAAATCGTTGTAATCTCTCTTTCACATTTAATATGATACAGTAATATATTTCTTTCCCATAAAGTTAGATCTACTTTATTACATGATTCCTTGATCACATGTATAGTCTAGGGTTTTGAATATATTAATGTCTTTGTTGTGATTGGTTTGTGTTGTTGTGATTGGACGACGCAAGAGCATTGTAGCAGAGCGAGGAACAACAGAGATAAAGGAAAGCTTTTATAAAGTAAGTACATCATCCTTTTTCTCTTGTCCATTCAATACTTTAGATCTAGGGAAAGCGGTATATTCTGTCATGTTTTGTTCTAGATC
>JASDQU010372816.1:74569-90211 GCA_032191745.1 Picea mariana
CCTTTAGAGGGGTCACAGTGGCCTAAGTTCCTGAAGGGAGAAGGAAGAAGAACTTTTCCTGAGAAAAGAAGTTGCTTTTTTCTATGTAAAAACCTTATAAAAAGAAATGTACGCAGGTTGCTATATAGGCAGGGTGCGGGAATGACCAATTCCCGCAGGTTGCTATATAGACAGGATGCGGACTGCCCGCAGGTTGCTATATAGCTAGGGTGCGGACATTCCAGCACGTGGGAAAAACGTACGGTTTCTCGAATTTTCTAGAAGGAGAAGCTTCTTTGGTGAGGTGGCATCCGAATGGTTTGGATCTTACTCGCTTTCATGATTTAGTGGGATCATCCTAACCTCCTCACCTTATCTTCTTCAGCTTATAAAAGGAGAAGAGTTCTCATGGAGAAAGTTAGCTTTTGGTTGGCTTGGAATTATTAGCTTGGTTGGAGTGGCTTTGAGATTTGCTTTGTCAAGATAGATTGTGAGCAGCTATCAGATCTATGGTCTCAGAATCCTTGGAGCAAGAAGTGTGTGGGGAACGAAGGACAGTTGGAAGGGACCTTACGACATCAAGGCAATGGTTGTAATCTCTCTTTCACATTTAATATGATACAGTAATATATTTCTTTCCCATAAAGTTAGATCTACTTTATTACATGATTCCTTGATCACATGTATAGTCTAGGGTTTTGAATATATTAATGTCTTTGCTGTGATTGGTTTGTGTTGTTGTGATTGGACGATGCAAGAGCATTGTAGCAGAGCGAGGAACAACAGAGATAAAGGAAAGCTTTTATAAAGTAAGTACATCATCCTTTTTCTATTGTCCATTCAATACTTTAGATCTAGGGAAAGCGGTATATTCTGTCATGTTTTGTTCTAGATCCAGGTGGATCTAGGGAGATCGGTTTGTGTCCGCACTTACGGATTTATCCTAAAACAGTCATTCCCTGAACTGGGTAGTGCAGGAGCCCAAGGGGAAATGCTTTCCAAAAAAACAAACGAAGGAAGCGGCGAGAGGAAATGCTGCAAAGAAGTCTCACAACCCATGTAGAGAGCCAAAGTATGAGCATAGGTATATACTTGATCAACTCAAACACATTCCATTTCTCACCTTCCATTTTGACTATGTTGATATTCATTAATATTGATGACGATAAAGAGGAGGACGAAGAAAAATATGAAAATGATCATTCTATTAACATTAACACTCTGGAAACCATGTTGAATATTGATTCAACAAGTGTATTAGGTATAAAAAAATTCATTTCCTTGACACGTGCAAATATTGACAAATGGAATTTGTTAGATAATGAATATCATCACAAATGATGACATAGGTGTCGATTTCTTCGGACGTTTCTCTCCTTGACAACAATTTCTCACATGCTTATGAAAACTGACAACCTTCCCCTCCCTGACAGATCCATATTTACTTAGCTGATCCAATCCACATCTGTAAACACTTGGCAGTTGGTATTCTCACTCTGATGCCTGCAAACTCATCATTAGCACACTGGTATATGGTAGCCAATTTCTTTGATCAACAGCTGGAAGAAATCTGTTTGAAATTTCCTCTTGGAGCCAAGCATTAGGGCTTTAAATCTACGTTTTTTTTTTATTTTCCTAATGGAAATAATCCCACATGAATCAGGAAAAAAGGATTTTGGCAAATACATATCTTAACATTCCCTTATCAGTTCGACGCGTTGAGTATACATATGGTTCCTTGTGGGCTTGGCGCTTGGTGCTAGACTTTAATGACTTATATGTGTTAGTTGAATGGATTGTATAGCTTGACATATAGTATATTTTGTGGAAATTGATCTCAGCGCTAAAATTGGTAGATAGATNTGTTAGTTGAATGGATTGTATGGCTTGACATATAGTATATTTTGTGGAAATTGATCTCAGCGCTAAAATTGGTAGATAGATAATGACTTAGGATTATATATTAAGACACTTGAGCACACACCACTTTTTTTTTTTGCTAAAATGATTTGATAAAAAAACAATTTTTTTTTTTTGGTTAAAAAAAATCTTAAAATCTGAAGAAAGATAAATGGTATGATAATAAGTAATTTTGGATAATGATTTTGTCATTTTGGAATGCAGATCATAGGCCAGAGATCATAGGATTTGTGGGAAAAAGTGATCGTTAAAATCTTGTCAAGGCTTGATGGGGAATTTGAGGGTTATGACAATTGGCAAAAGACCTGTAAGTTTTGAAAAATCCATCTTTAATTTGATGACGGCACTAAAACGTTTGATGGTACATTTTGAGTGCTAACACACTCCATCCACTTTCGATTCCACCTGCTATTTGGAGGGACATATCTATGGATTTTCTTGTGGGATTACCTAAATCAAACAATAAGTCAGTCATCATGGTGGTCATTGATTGTCTTTCCAAGTATGCTAATTTCTGTGCTCTTCAACACCCATTTACCACATCCATTGTGGCTCAAATTTTCATGGATCATGTCTTCAATCTTCATGGCATGCCTCATTCTCTTGTTTCTGATCAAGATCCCACTTTCACCAATTTTTGGCAAGAACTGTTCAGGCTATAGGGCACCCAATTGCATCTCAGCACCACCTATCATCCCCATACTGATGGTCAAACTGAAGTTATCAACAAGTGTTTGGAGACTTATTTGAGGTGTTTTTACTATGAAAGGAAAAATCAATGGGATCAATGGTTATCATTAGTTGAATGGTGGTACAACACTTCTTACCATACAACTACTCACGTGACTCCTTTTGAAGCAGTATATGGACAAAAGCCACCTTCCGTTCTCTCCTACATGCCATGTGTCTCGAAGGTCTAGGCGATTGACCAAATGCTTACAGCTCGAGAGGATATTCTCCGTACCCTCAAAGATAATTTTTTCATGGTTTAGAATCACATGAAGCAACAAGCCGATCAAGGTCGCTCAAAATGTCAATTTGTTGAAGGAGACTAGGTATTTCTTCGATTGTAACCTTATAAGAAAACTTCATTCATGACTTCTTTTGAAGCAGTATATGGACAAAAGCCACCTTCCGTTCTATCCTACATGCCATGTGTCTCGAATGTCTAGGCGATTGACCAAACACTTACAGCTTGAGAGGATATTCTTTGTACCCTCAAAGAGAATTTGTTCATGGTTCAGAATCACATGAAGCAACAAGTTGATCAAGGTCGCTCAAAATGTTAATTTGCTAAAGGAGACCAGGTATTTCTTCGATTGTCACCTTATAAGAAAACTTCACTCAAGGTTGAACATTATCAGAAACTGGTGCCCAAGTTTTATGGTCCTTATACCAATCTCAAGCGTGTGGGATAAGTGGCCTATCAGTTAGATTTTCCTAGTCCTTCTAACATCCATCCTATTTTTCATGTCTCCTTCTTAAAGAAGGTGATTGGGACTAAGTACCAAATTCAAAACAACCTTCCCAAGTTGGATGAAGAATGATCTATTTGGTTGCAGCCACAAGAAGTTTTGGACCAGTGTGAGCATCGTCTTCATCAGCACACCATCAAGGAAGTGTTATTCCAATGGAAAGATACAACTCCAACATATTCCACCTGGGAGCCAACTAACATTATACAACAATTTCCTCATCTCAAGCCTTGAGGACAAGTTTGATTTTAAGGGGGAGGGCATGTTAGGGACCTAACTTACCTAACCCCTCAAGTGGGTATAATAATATATTTCTATGTAATAAAGGTCAATATTAGTAAGGCCTAGAAATAAGGAGGAATAAGTCAAATGTAATAAGACCTAATAGAAGCTTCCACTTCTATAAGGATCTTCCTCTAGATTGTTCTTTTGGATAGATAGATTTAGTATAAATAGGAGTAGAGGGTATGAGAATTTTTGTCTTGAAGAATTATTGTAATAGAGATATTCTTTGTTGGAGGTTTCCCCCTTGAAGAGGAAAGTGAACCTTGTTTCCTATCAATAAAGGTATAATTATGGTGTTGTGGTTCCATATAATTTATTGTTCTATTGCTATCTCTATTGTATTTATGTATTCTGTTGCTATCTTGGTGTTATTTTTTGCATTATTTCTCCTCTGCTAATATAATAGGTGTTATTTTCTACATTATTTCTCTTCTCTACTAATATAATAGACCTAGTATTTACATGTAACTATTTATTCGGTGAGATCCAAATTTTTCACTAAATTAGACCTTGATTCAGGATATCACCAAATTAGGGTGAAGGAGTAGCACATCCCTAAGAAAATTTTCTACACACATGAAGTTCATTATGAGATTTTAGTGATTCCCTTTAGACTTTTCAATGCTCCATCAACCTTTAAGAGCCTCATGAACGAGATTTTTCAATCCTTCCTATGCAATTTTTTTCTAGTATTCTTTGATGATTTCTTGATATATAATAAAACTTGGCAACCTCATATAGAGCATGATGATTGATCCTTGCAACTCTTGTAATACCTCCTCTTGTTCCTTAAACATTCCAAATGTATTTTTTGGGGATTCAGAGGTTGAATACTTGGGTCACATTGTTAGTTTAGATGGAATGCGAGTAGATCCCAAAAGATTTACATCTATGAAATATTGGTCTCACCCAATGACCTCAAATATCCTGCATGGGTTCTTAGTTTTATAGGTTACTAACATAATTTTTGTGAAAAATTATGAAAAAATTGCAACTCTCATACCAACCCTACTAAAAATGAAATCCTTTGTATAGAGTGAGGTAGTTTAGTAGGCCTTCTTAGCTTTAAAGGATTCCATGTGCATAGTCTAGTATTACTAGTGCCTGATTTCATTAGGAATTTTGTCTTGAAATGCAATGCTTCAAGTAGATATCTTGGAGCAATATTAATGTAACAAGGGTGTCCTTTCATTCACTATTAAGAAATTGTGTGACTGCAATTTGGAAAAATCCACCTATGAGAAAGCGATGATGGACATCCTTCATGTAGTTGAGACCTAGAACCCATATCTCATTGGGAGGCTTCTAGATCAAGACCAACCATCATAGTGTGAATTATTTTATAGAACAAAGGTTAGCATCACCATAGAAGCATATGCGGGTCACAAAGATGTTGGGGTATGATTATGCGATCATATATAATAAAGGTAAATAAAATGTGATGGCCATTGTTTTATCAAGGAAATATGAGGAGGAAGTATCCCTCTTTTCTTCATCCTTACTAGTTCTAGGTTGGTTCAATGAAACCCATTAAGAATGGTTGAAAAGAAACACCGTGGCTCAACTCATCTAGAGGCTTCAAGAGATCCCGACCCTCCTAAAGGTTATACATGGAAACAACATACATTGAGGTATAAAGGGTGTATTGTTCTAGTAAAAATATATTCCATAAAACAAAGGGTATTAGAGGATTTGCATTCATCATATACCACGGGTAACTTTAGCTTTCGTAAAACCTATGAATGGGATAAGTGCTCCTTCTTTTGGGAAGGTATGAAAATAGACATCTGAGATTTTGTAGTGGCTTGTGACACTTTCCAAAGAAACAAGGGTGAAACTATGAAGACAATAAGGGCATTGCAACCACTATTGATCCCAACAAATATATGGACTTACGTATTTATGGATTTTATAGTGGGTATTTCAAGAGCTAGTAATAAATAAATCATCTTTGTTGTAGTCAACCACCTTTCCAAAAATACTCATTTTTTTGCCTAAGTGCACCAATTTACACCTTCCTCAGTTTCCCAAATCTTCATGGATTAGAATTTTAATTTATATGGCATGCTCACTTCCATTGTCTCAGATCAAGATCCCACATTCACCAGTAACTTTTGGAAAGAACTATTTAAAATTTAGGGTACCTAGTTTAAAATGAGCATTGTATCATCTCCAAATTGATGGTCAATTAAAAGTATTCAACAAGTTCTTATAAGCTTATATGTTGTGATGCTTCACTTCCCAAAAACCACAACAAAGGGAACAATGTCCCCCTCTTGAAAAATGGTGGTACACTACCACTTATCATGGGGATACAAAAATGACAACATATGAAGTAGTCTATGGTAAAAAATCATTGTCGATGGATTCCTACTTACCATGCACCTCCAAGGTTCATGTACTGGATAACACACTTCACACTAGTGAATCGTTTCTCCACACACTTAAGGACAATTTGGTTATGGATCAAATTAGAATGAAACAACAAGCTCACCAATATCACTTAGAGTGTTCTTTTGTAGAAGTGGGTTATGTGTTTATTTTTCTTCAACCCTATAAAAAAAATCCCTCAAAGATAAAATCCACCAAAAACTAGCACCAAAGTTATATGGATCCTATAATATCATCTAGTGCATTGGAGTGACCTAAAAGTTGGCTCTTTTATCCCACTCCAATATTCATCTAGTCTTTCATGTGTCTTGTCTGAAGAAGGTAGTTAGATCTAATTGCAGGGTGCAAACTAGAATGTTATAACTTGACGAGGAAAGGTCCATTTGGCTATAGCCATAAGTAGTACTAACTACCCAAGAATGTTAATTGCACTAGCACATGGTCTAAGAAGTACTAATCCAATGGGAAGATATGCAACTAGAAGATGCTACATGGGAACTAGTAGTGATTTTAGTACAAATTTCCCACCTCCAACCTTGAGGAAAACACTGCTTTTGAAGGGCGGGGGGGGGCATGTTATGGTGTTATCCTATCTTCCCTACTTTAGGTTACTTAGGAGTTATTCAATTAATGTATGCAATTGTCTTCTTTGGATAAGGCTCATTAGATTGCAGTGGATAGTTATTTAATGTAAAAGGGTCCACTTTATTGAATAAGTCTCACTAGGTAGTTGGTGCTCATTAATTATGGGACCACAAGTAGTTAAGATTTTTCTATTGAGAATCTATTTAAAGAGCTAGGAGGTTATGGAACTTTTTTGGTCGATGATTATTGTAATTGGATATTTTCTCAACAAAAGGTCACCTTATATCAATAAAAATCAACATTTCTTTCATTCTTCTAATAATCATCAATACAAGGGTATATTTCACATATTTCATCTCATTTTTCTTTTATGTCTTTTTTTTTGCATTTATATTATCTATATATTTGGTTGGTGATTCAATTATAAGGGTTAAGAATCACTGCATGAATTATGTCATCGTTGTTGAGGTTACTTGGATTGCCTATTCATGTCAAAGAATTGAAATTTGATAGATTTTCGTTGGATTAGACTCACACATGTTGTTCTTATAGGAAATATATTAAAGAAATAAATCATGAATTGGAAGTGAGGCACTAAACAAAGCAATAAAAAAAATACAAGTTGAATATTGATCGATCCTCCTGCTCTATTCAAAAGTAAACTAATCAAAATCATTAAGAGGCATGTAGGGTTATATAATCCCATATTATTATGTGTGTTTCAATTGAGATGAGTAAATAATTCAGAGTAATGTGATCCGACATTCAAATCTATGCAATTGGAGAATCTCCATTAAAATAATTGTAAATTCGATGAAATTTGGAACTAGGTAGACATTGAGACCTTGTACCTTACAAGGTACATTTGAGTGGATAAGTCACCTAAATTGATAGGCTCTATATTTATTTCCCCAAGAGTTATATCATTGCCTCCTATTATGCCAATCTCTTTCAAGTTTCACCTCTATGCACTAGAGGACAAACACTAACCTCGGCATGAATAGTTTGGTAACAAACAATAGCTTAAACAAATCAATTGCTTTACTCAACATGCTCAATGCACCAATGGATAAAGCTAGTTTATCCCAACAACAAAATGGAAGCCAGATTTACCCAAACCCAAAATTAGATCGGAAAACAAAAATCAAATAAACAAGGAGCATATACCTAAACCCAAGGCTAGATTGAAAAGCTTTTATACCAATGATGTGAAATAAATCCACTCATCAACAAATTTCTACACAAAATTGTGTGAATAAAAATATATGATTGATTTTCATTAAATAATATACAAGATTAAATAATTTTATATAAAAAAAAACTAGCTCAATAAATTAGGAGATAAATATTTAACAAAATCTTAAGAAATAGCAACTAAATACAAATTCAATTGAAGATGAGATCTTAACTAACCATGAGAATAGAAAATCAAAAAAACATTAACACAATAATAATTTCCCAAAACACAAATAATAATGTGATTCACATACCTATTAAAAATCTCAATTATATGTTATGCACTAAGTAATCCATGTAAAAAGATGTTGCAGTTTTGAAAGGAGGAGATTGTGGAGAACCCTCTATTCAGTCGAGGAGTCATAACCCTCAATCCACACCCCCAACCACCATGAATATTAAAAAAAACTCTCCCATTTGATGTTAGATTTAGGATTCAATTTTGTTGATGTTAGATTTAGGATTCAATTTTGTGATTGATGTTACGTTGCCTTAATCAAATTGATATCATGAATCAAAATCTTGACATTGTATTGATTCAATTAATAAATGTTATAGATTTTATGTAGACCAGTATTTATTTTCTTTGTTTAATATGTGTACCAATATGATTTGATGTTTTGTCATTGGGTGTTTCTCCTCTTCATATCAATCATAACCTTAGAAAAAAAAAAAAAGTTTGGAGCATCTCTTAGTAAATGTTATACCTTTTACTACGTTGTTCACCAATTCTGTTAATCAAAGGTGAGTTGGAGACCATTTTTACAACTTGCTTGCCTAAGATATGTTATATATTTAGTAATTTTATAATATTGTCACCATTAAAGGAGGTTATTATATTATGTCTTTAATGATCATATCCACTATTCTAGTTAGTTAGAGATATGTTGTATTTTTAGTGATTTTATAATATGGCCACTATTAAAGTAGGTTATTAGAGTATATCTTTAAGGATTATATCCACTATTCTAGTTAGTTAAATTAGAACATAGGTTTTAGAATAAAGTAACATTATTATTATTATGATTTAAGTTTAGTTTATATTTTTAATTAATCTATAATTAAATATAATATTTATTTTTTAATTTTTTTTATTAATGTTAGATGTATTTATGAGGAGTCTAAAGTCGTGCTTTAATATTTAGATTATAGAAAGAAATTGCTTCAACTAAGCAATTTTCTTTAAGTTAAGCTCCATGTTATTGTTTTTAATATAAGCCTTACACATTATGGGTTTAAAAGAGAATGAAATTGAGAATTTGAGGTTTCATTTAACTATTGAAACAAAAACAAAGACAATCAACTCAAATGAAGTTTGAATCTTACATCTCTATGAAGTTTAAAGAAATGATTTGGAATAGTAAGAGAAAATTGAAATACTACAAAGATTTTATAAGTCTTCCTAATCAAAATTGTTTTTCCAACATTTTAAGATCAAAGGACAAAATGAATATCATCAAAATTAGGGCCAATGCTCATGACCTCCACAATAAAACTAGTAGTTGAAATAACCTTAAAAAAACACCTTAAGATAAACAAATTAGTAATTTTTTTATATAAAGAAGATTGAAAATAAGCACCATTTCCTTTTAACTCACCTTACTTCTAATAATATAAAACATAAYACCAGGTAATTTSAYAATTTAACTAGTATTTAAGACCTCACCACTTACGAAAATTATAATAATTATAATATTTTCACTTTTATATGTTAAAATAATATTATAAAAAATATTTAATATAATTTCSTTTATTTCTCTAATTTTTTTTTTATTAATTTTAAAAAATCTATAASTATCATCATCAATKTTTACATTTACTTAATATAGCTTRTTATATGAAATTTTTTAACTAACATTCATTTAATCTATCTTGTTATATAGATTTTTTTAATGTTTTTTTTATTTTATATGGCATATGCCATTTTATTCTCTCACAAAGATCTCATTTTGCCTGTGTGAACTTTTTACTCCTATGCATTTTACTAACAGAAGTCTTACCAATTAAATACTGAAACACTGAAAAATGTGTATACTCAATGATTTTCAAAAGTTAAAGTATCAATTCAACGGTGAAACTACACTGTCAGAATCATTCTTGAAATAAATCATAGTAACTTAAAACGAGGCAGAGATATTTCGACAATTGAGAAAACTAAAATTTGAAAAGCTGGGGACAGTTCAATGTATATAATATATTTTTTTCTTTTATATTATTATCTGAAAAGCTTAGAACTGTTCACTTTATAATATGATTTCTCGTTTTACGTTGTATTTTTATAGAGTTGAAATTTTATGTCACGATTATCAATAAATGTAACTTTTTATAATGCATTAAATGTAATATTGTCCGGCTTTTAAGAATGAAGATGACATAAGTTGTTATTGTTGGCATTCCAAAGCAAAAGGAATACGAAATAGCAAATTGTTTACTCAATGCTACCATCATCTGAGAAATCATGTGAACCAATGGGTAGTTGAAGCTATGTAATATTAAAAAAATATAATAATTAGACAATGACTGATGCTATAGACAAAATTAAAAAGTTGAAGTCAAATGTCCAACATTATATAAATTAACATCACAGGACCGATTCAAAGGTCCTATTCACAAATATAATAAATGTTTAAAGGTTTGGCTCATTGAATATATATAGATATATATAAAAGTCATGAAAACTAAATGATAATAAAGTGCAAATTTGTGATAACTAAAAAAATTACATTGGGTTCTATTCACAAATATAATAAATGTTTAAAGGTTTGACTCATTGAATATTATATATATTAGTCAGGAAAACTAAATGATAATAAAGTGCAAATTTGGGATAACTAAAAAAAATTACATGATGGTATGAGAAAGACATGAGATAGCAATAGAGTATGACTTATGTGTGAGGGTTAGTAGAGGTGGGCAATGATATTGACATCATATCCATAGAGGGAGTAACATGGTGTGTATCCTCTCACCAAGGTACAACGTTGAGATTTGATGTATTACCTAGAGATGTGATAGTTACCATCTATGGTATAGTTCATTGTCAATGATAAGTAGTTGTGGATGTACTAAAAGAATACTAAATATTTTGAATTCCAAGTTAGGGTAGTTGATACCTTTTGAAAATGAAAAATGTGGACCTCCACCACTGCTTTAGATTTGATTAGGTAGTTTTTAAGAAACTCATATCATCACCAAAAATTGATATGTATTTATTTTATTTGATAAATAATATGCATTAAATGTAGTTCATCTTCGTTTATAAATAATATGTAATAATGTGCAACATTCTTTATTCTATTAAATTATTAATTAAAGCTGGGTATATTTCTATGGAGTTTTAAATTATGATTAAATATTTAGAATGATTATAATTATTATCTTTTTTATTTTTTTAAATTGTGTAATATATGGATTTTGCATTTTTGACATGTGTTTATTTATTGGAAAGTCAAAGTGTGATCCTTTTATATGTTATGTTTATGTGTAATCCATTTAATAATAAAGATGATAGGTTATTTTTTTGACATTGTTTTTTTTAACTAGACTTTATTTTATTCTACATGTGTGAACTTTTAAGGATATCTAGCTCTTTGGTAGGACCTTTAGCTGTCTTCTTTCACTTTATCTCTTTCCCTTGGTTACTGACTTGGTTCATTTCGACTATTGGGGTACTTGTTTGGAGTACTTCTAAACTTTTATGGACTTAGTTGGGGGTACAAGCCTCCGATTGGGTTTATAATCACTTAAGATTCCTCATCATAGGTCCACAACAACCTAAACACATTTTGGGTTTCTATTAATGGAGAAAAAATCATTTAAACCTTCTTAACCTTCCTTGGTCTCTTAGGGAAGAGTGTACCACAATTTTATAAAGAGGGTAATGCATCTATATTTTGAATCATGTGGAATAGATAGGAATTTTGGGCTTAAAAACACATAGTATAGTCATAAAAAACCATGTGCTAAGTCAAATCACATAATGATAAATTTTCCGTATGAATTGGAGCCTCCAATGGCTAACCTAAGGTACACCTATGCTTTGAGGCTATTTCATTGACTATTTATACCATTCAATTCTTTTATTAAATCTATTAGGCTACTACACCTTTCAACTCTAGCACCTCTACAGGGACATCTTATGATTGGCTTGGCTCCAACCTTTAATGTTTGTTTATTCATTATAGGGAATCTTCATTCTCATAGTTCCTTTCATAACTTAGAAAATTCAACCCTACAACCTCAAGGGATGTTCCATCATAGATAGGGTAAGGGAGGTAGCATTCCCTCTCAGGGCACTTGGGTCTCTCTACTCAATATTATTATCGTCATATCTTTTATGGTTGTAGATTTCATGTTTACTTTCGCATAGATCACCCTTGGAGACCTGTCACAACTCTCGTAGTCCTCCTAAGTAGCTTCCGTGCTTACAACAACAAATTCCAGGTCAGTTCCTTCCATACTCCATACTTCTATTTCAATTTCCTAGAATCGGGGTTACTGTCTCACTAAAGGATTTTCTAGTAAATTAGCCATAGCTTGTTAGTTTACTTTACTTTTCTTATTTATCCTAATATGGAACCTAAATGAAGTACCCTAATAATATACACCCATAGGTCAACTTAATCAATGTCTAAAACCCTTATAATTAATATAGTGCCTCTCCCTCTCTTTTTTATCCTCTCTCTCCTCACCCCAGGGTTTCTTGGTTTATCCCCAAAACCAGGTGATGGCTTCACTCTCCTATTTTCCTCTCTTTATTAATGTGTGTGTTAGGGTGGTTTTCCATCCCTTCTCTCACACTGTGTGTGGTAGTATGAATCCATTCATTCGCTACATTTCGGTGACTCCACTAGGAAATTCCCATCAAACCTCCCCACCCTTGAGTGAAGGATTTTTTGGACATTGGGTTCAACGCTTCCTACTAGTTTCACGACATGGATTAACCCCCTCTCATGGACCCTAACTCCAGAGTTCATGACAGAGACTAACGCCTGTGGGTTTTGGTCTAACGACAATTGTAGTCCAACAAATGGTATAAGAGCCATAGGTCTCGAGTTCGAAACTTGCCCGACACGTGTTGGGGGAGAGATTGTTGGACATTGGGTTCAACGCTTTCGGCGAGTTTCAAGACATGGGTTAATCCCCTCTCGTAGATCCTAACACTAGCAATTTGGCGGAGACTAACACCTGTAGGTTTTGGTCTAGCGACAATCGTATTCCAACAAGCTTTCCCCTCTTGATCTATTTTATCCTCCTTTTCCATTGGGATATGGACCATTCTCATTACCTCTATAACCCATGCCTTGACATATGATTCCTTAAGAAGGGGACAAGGAGGTATACACCCAAATTAAACTATTTATGCAACAACACCCCCCTTCAAGGGACAATAATTCATCAAAATTCCCCCACAACAATTATTTTCCTGAACTAAAGGCAAGCATATCCCTCAAATATACACATAAAGTTACACTCAAACCCAAAGACAAGAATGCACACTAAAAAAATAAATCACTTAAGTTGTGAAAGTACCATAAGATACATTCTCACAACACCACATATTGTACAAGAAGACAATGTGATTGTGCATCCCAACCCCAACTTGGAGAACATACTCCACCTAGAGACACGAGTCAAATTCATGCAATATGTGTAGTTAAACATGAACATGTATATGGCATGACAGATCTA
Source organism: Picea mariana (assembly GCA_032191745.1). Lineage (NCBI taxonomy): Eukaryota > Viridiplantae > Streptophyta > Pinopsida > Pinales > Pinaceae > Picea > Picea mariana. The sequence goes on from JASDQU010372816.1 coordinate 88,132, forward strand.
ATTGACCTCTTCACCCAATTACCCATCACTTATAATATTCCATGTGAGATGGTTAGGATACCTATGATAGTCCTCTACATTATTGACTTAGATGGCCCCATTTTGGTTCATTGGGTGGAGATGATCTCATGGTCCCACATTGAAACTACACACAAACCTGATTAATCTATACCCAATCCTCCTTGTCATGTTATCCTTCAATGTCCTTTTTCTTAGTCTCCCGCTTACAACCTTATTCCTTGGTTTAATCCCTATCCAACTAGAGTGTCAAGATATCTATAAAATTTTATCCCAAGTAAAATGAATTTCTTATCCAAGATTTGATGGATTTTTCCAAAGTTGTCACCTTCACAAGGAACACCACTCCCCTTCAATCTCTCTAAGATACCTATAGATGTCAAATGGAATTTTAACATATCTATCCCCTTTTTCATAGATATCTACTATTAAGATACAATAATCAAATGGGTAGATTTAGATCTTGGATCGACTCTTAACTTGGTTATCACTCCTATGTCCCTCAGACTAAAACTTACCAATATTCATGTAACCAATTGGACCTGTATTAGATTTAGAAGGACTATGACTAAGCCCATTGGATTATCTTATCTTGCACTAACCCTTGGGCCTAAAACTCTCTTAACTCAATTTTTCATCCTTGATACAAAGGATAACTACAATCTCCTTCTCAAGTGCCCTTGATTTGATGTAAAGATGGTGGTTCCATGCACTTTCTTTAGGAAAATTTTATTACCACATGAAGGGAATCCCCATGTGGTGAAGCACAACCAAACATCGTTCTCCATGGTCCAAAAGTCTACCTTGTAGGGTTAACTTATGGTATGATATGTATACTTTTCTATAGGTCCTTTAGTTGTGAAGGTTGCCTCCCTATATGCCAAGCTTCATTCTCCTCCCTTGGATCCTCCTTTTCCTCATTGCTCATGATTGTTTGTTTAAAATATCTTTAATGACTCGAATTTCAAGATTCCTTACATTGAATTTAGCCTTGAATCTCCTATTGAGTATATGGTAGCTATCCCTCCTACTCCTTGTGAGTTTCACAAGTTCAAGGAGTTCTTTGCTTAAGCATCTTTTTCATGTTTACCTTTTCATTTAATCATTCATTTATTAAACATTTACTTTTGAAAGTATCATGTTAGAAGACATTGTTAGGAAATTAAACATTACTAATTTGCACAAACAATCACATTAAACAAATAAATAACCAAATGATCATAACACACACACACACAACATGGTTCATAAATACACTATTATTCATATCTAGTTCTAAATTAAGGCTTTCAAGGAATTTTTTTTTATATACATCTAAAATACATTTCCAAAATAACTAAATTAGGTCATGTGCAGCTTGGGGCTCCCTTGGCCATAACTTTGTGACCAAATTAACTTTTTTGTTGTCCTTTATCCATCTCCATGGATGGTGCATCCTCCCTCTTTCTAATCCCATGCAAGGTCTCCTCCTTGCATTATCCTTAGTTACTCGTTGACAATATCAATGCTACCCCAAATGTGATCAATCTAGCTTCTCTATCTCTGAATCATCCCCATGGCTAGTGCAACAAAGAAGAAGTTCTATGAAACCTCCCCAAAGGATTAGAGTTCTATTGTATGTATAGCCTTCTCTAGCCTCTCTAATGACATCAATAGGATATCTAATCTACCTTAGATCTCCACCAACTATAAATCCTCTCACTTATATATATAGGTAAATGATTTGTTAGTACCTATGTCAACCAGTGAAAAAAGAAAAGAAACTCAACTAAGGTTGGCCAGATTTTCCCTTTCCCTATAGTGGCATCCTACCTCAAGCATGGACCTTCTTGAATTTTCTCATCATTCCTCCTCTTTCAAGTCACTTCATGAGTATAATATCCTCCTTTAAGACCCTCAATATCCCAATGACTATATGACTCATCACCTGGTCATTCTTGGCTCTTATCCTCCAACATACCTTGGTGTTCCTATAGATTATTTGCATCAGTTGATCATCCTCCCATGACATGCCATATTAGGGCCACTAGATGATCTAATCCATGTGTACCTCCTCTATATG
>JASDQU010372816.1:90311-107890 GCA_032191745.1 Picea mariana
TCCTCCTAAGTAGCTTCCGTGCTTACAACAACAAATTCCAGGTCAGTTCCTTCCATACTCCATACTTCTATTTCAATTTCCTAGAATCGGGGTTACTGTCTCACTAAAGGATTTTCTAGTAAATTAGCCATAGCTTGTTAGTTTACTTTACTTTTCTTATTTATCCTAATATGGAACCTAAATGAAGTACCCTAATAATATACACCCATAGGTCAACTTAATCAATGTCTAAAACCCTTATAATTAATATAGTGCCTCTCCCTCTCTTTTTTATCCTCTCTCTCCTCACCCCAGGGTTTCTTGGTTTATCCCCAAAACCAGGTGATGGCTTCACTCTCCTATTTTCCTCTCTTTATTAATGTGTGTGTTAGGGTGGTTTTCCATCCCTTCTCTCACACTGTGTGTGGTAGTATGAATCCATTCATTCGCTACATTTCGGTGACTCCACTAGGAAATTCCCATCAAACCTCCCCACCCTTGAGTGAAGGATTTTTTGGACATTGGGTTCAACGCTTCCTACTAGTTTCACGACATGGATTAACCCCCTCTCATGGACCCTAACTCCAGAGTTCATGACAGAGACTAACGCCTGTGGGTTTTGGTCTAACGACAATTGTAGTCCAACAAATGGTATAAGAGCCATAGGTCTCGAGTTCGAAACTTGCCCGACACGTGTTGGGGGAGAGATTGTTGGACATTGGGTTCAACGCTTTCGGCGAGTTTCAAGACATGGGTTAATCCCCTCTCGTAGATCCTAACACTAGCAATTTGGCGGAGACTAACACCTGTAGGTTTTGGTCTAGCGACAATCGTATTCCAACAAGCTTTCCCCTCTTGATCTATTTTATCCTCCTTTTCCATTGGGATATGGACCATTCTCATTACCTCTATAACCCATGCCTTGACATATGATTCCTTAAGAAGGGGACAAGGAGGTATACACCCAAATTAAACTATTTATGCAACAACACCCCCCTTCAAGGGACAATAATTCATCAAAATTCCCCCACAACAATTATTTTCCTGAACTAAAGGCAAGCATATCCCTCAAATATACACATAAAGTTACACTCAAACCCAAAGACAAGAATGCACACTAAAAAAATAAATCACTTAAGTTGTGAAAGTACCATAAGATACATTCTCACAACACCACATATTGTACAAGAAGACAATGTGATTGTGCATCCCAACCCCAACTTGGAGAACATACTCCACCTAGAGACACGAGTCAAATTCATGCAATATGTGTAGTTAAACATGAACATGTATATGGCATGACAGATCTAATTGACCTCTTCACCCAATTACCCATCACTTATAATATTCCATGTGAGATGGTTAGGATACCTATGATAGTCCTCTACATTATTGACTTAGATGGCCCCATTTTGGTTCATTGGGTGGAGATGATCTCATGGTCCCACATTGAAACTACACACAAACCTGATTAATCTATACCCAATCCTCCTTGTCATGTTATCCTTCAATGTCCTTTTTCTTAGTCTCCCGCTTACAACCTTATTCCTTGGTTTAATCCCTATCCAACTAGAGTGTCAAGATATCTATAAAATTTTATCCCAAGTAAAATGAATTTCTTATCCAAGATTTGATGGATTTTTCCAAAGTTGTCACCTTCACAAGGAACACCACTCCCCTTCAATCTCTCTAAGATACCTATAGATGTCAAATGGAATTTTAACATATCTATCCCCTTTTTCATAGATATCTACTATTAAGATACAATAATCAAATGGGTAGATTTAGATCTTGGATCGACTCTTAACTTGGTTATCACTCCTATGTCCCTCAGACTAAAACTTACCAATATTCATGTAACCAATTGGACCTGTATTAGATTTAGAAGGACTATGACTAAGCCCATTGGATTATCTTATCTTGCACTAACCCTTGGGCCTAAAACTCTCTTAACTCAATTTTTCATCCTTGATACAAAGGATAACTACAATCTCCTTCTCAAGTGCCCTTGATTTGATGTAAAGATGGTGGTTCCATGCACTTTCTTTAGGAAAATTTTATTACCACATGAAGGGAATCCCCATGTGGTGAAGCACAACCAAACATCGTTCTCCATGGTCCAAAAGTCTACCTTGTAGGGTTAACTTATGGTATGATATGTATACTTTTCTATAGGTCCTTTAGTTGTGAAGGTTGCCTCCCTATATGCCAAGCTTCATTCTCCTCCCTTGGATCCTCCTTTTCCTCATTGCTCATGATTGTTTGTTTAAAATATCTTTAATGACTCGAATTTCAAGATTCCTTACATTGAATTTAGCCTTGAATCTCCTATTGAGTATATGGTAGCTATCCCTCCTACTCCTTGTGAGTTTCACAAGTTCAAGGAGTTCTTTGCTTAAGCATCTTTTTCATGTTTACCTTTTCATTTAATCATTCATTTATTAAACATTTACTTTTGAAAGTATCATGTTAGAAGACATTGTTAGGAAATTAAACATTACTAATTTGCACAAACAATCACATTAAACAAATAAATAACCAAATGATCATAACACACACACACACAACATGGTTCATAAATACACTATTATTCATATCTAGTTCTAAATTAAGGCTTTCAAGGAATTTTTTTTTATATACATCTAAAATACATTTCCAAAATAACTAAATTAGGTCATGTGCAGCTTGGGGCTCCCTTGGCCATAACTTTGTGACCAAATTAACTTTTTTGTTGTCCTTTATCCATCTCCATGGATGGTGCATCCTCCCTCTTTCTAATCCCATGCAAGGTCTCCTCCTTGCATTATCCTTAGTTACTCGTTGACAATATCAATGCTACCCCAAATGTGATCAATCTAGCTTCTCTATCTCTGAATCATCCCCATGGCTAGTGCAACAAAGAAGAAGTTCTATGAAACCTCCCCAAAGGATTAGAGTTCTATTGTATGTATAGCCTTCTCTAGCCTCTCTAATGACATCAATAGGATATCTAATCTACCTTAGATCTCCACCAACTATAAATCCTCTCACTTATATATATAGGTAAATGATTTGTTAGTACCTATGTCAACCAGTGAAAAAAGAAAAGAAACTCAACTAAGGTTGGCCAGATTTTCCCTTTCCCTATAGTGGCATCCTACCTCAAGCATGGACCTTCTTGAATTTTCTCATCATTCCTCCTCTTTCAAGTCACTTCATGAGTATAATATCCTCCTTTAAGACCCTCAATATCCCAATGACTATATGACTCATCACCTGGTCATTCTTGGCTCTTATCCTCCAACATACCTTGGTGTTCCTATAGATTATTTGCATCAGTTGATCATCCTCCCATGACATGCCATATTAGGGCCACTAGATGATCTAATCCATGTGTACCTCCTCTATATGCCAAATCCTCTCCTCTTTGATCTGTAGGTAAGGAATGCGAGTGTCTCACCATGCCATCCTAGCCTTGCTGACCTTAATCATTGAGAATGTACCCTCAAAGATGGAAAATTATCCCATGTTCATGCCTATAGTATTGATTTTCACATATTTCCACGATGACATGATCACCTCACAATTATAATCTCATCATTTACATGAACCAAGACCAAGCTCCCCCAGTTATATATTTTTCCTCACTCTACTCCCTCTACTAGCTAGTGTCTGCAACTTGATCTTCTATAGGGAAAAAGAACACTTCAATAACTTGATCATGAATGAGATTTCTAATGAAGTGCATGTGTAGCTCGATGTGTTTGTTGCATTTATTTTGAACTAGGTCTTTGGCGAGCTTTATGTTACTCTGTTTGTCACACCAAAGGATGGTCGGATGTTGTTGTTGGAATCCAAATTATAAAAGGATATGTCGAAGCCACAAGGTTTCCTGACTTGAATTTACCGTTGCTCAGTACTCTTCTTTTGCTGAAGAAAGTGCAATAGAATGTTGTTTCTTGTAGGCCCAAGTGATAGATCCTAAAATAAGGATGAAAACATAACCTACAGTAGAATTATAATCATCAGGGTCGCCGACCCAATATGAATTAGTGAAACCAAACAATAAAGGAGTCCCCCATGAACTGTAATGTATCTTGAACTGAACTGTAGCACAAACATATAGAAGTATCATTTTAGATGCTTTCCAATGGATTTCATGGGGTGTTTTCATATACTGGGCAACAAGACCGACAACAAAGGAAAGATTAGGATGGGTATGATTCAAGTATAAGAGGCTACCAACTAACTGAGAGTACAAGGCGGAATCAAGTTCGGGCTAAGTGTAGGTGGAAAAACTCTTGACTCTAGACTGGAAATGAGAAGGGTTGGTTTACAATCTTCCATGTGAAAGCGATGAAGAAGGTCACAAGCATACTTATACTGGGAAATAAAAATTCCTTCATTGGTTTGCAAAACTTGGAGGCCAGGGAAATAGTGCAAAAATCCTAAGTCTAACATTTCAAATTTCTTATTAAGGTTCGTTTTCACATGGTTTAAAAGTTTTGAGTCACTACCAGTAAGGATAAGGTCATAAACATAAAGGACAAGGATTATGAGATGGCTTCCTACTTTCTTGGTATAGACATTAGGATCATAACGGAATCTAGAGAATCTGGTGTCAATAAGAAAGTTGTCCATTTGGCATACCAAGCTCGGGGAGTTTGCTTAAGTCCATAACGAGATTTCTTAAGGCGAAAAACAAGGCTAGAGTCACTCTAGACATATCCAGGAGGTTGTTCCATGTAGATTTCTTCTTGCAAATCTCCATGCAAGAAGGCGAATTTAACATCCATCTGATGGACCTCCCATTTATGTGAGGCATAAAGGGCAATAACAAGGCAAATGGAATTCATTTTGGATACAGGGGCAAAGGTTTCATTATATTCAATTCCTTCAACTTGGGAAAATCCTTTGGCAACTAATTGAACCTTGTGTCTTTCAACACTTCCATCTGATGCATACTTATTTTTATAGACCCATTTACATTGGACAAGTTTTCTTCCTTTTGGAAGAGGTACAAGATCCCAAGTATCGTTTTCCATTAAAGAACGATACTCTTCATTCATTGATGTATCTCAAAATGGATGACTTGAAGCTTCTATAAATGTATCTAGATCACGAGTCTCAGAAACGTAAGCCAAAAGAGAAGAGGCTCACTGGAACTATGAATGTGTCCGACGTTGATATGAAGGATCAATGAAAAGATCACCAACTGCTTATCATGTTGAACAAACCCATCTAGGAAGAGGTGGAGTTGGTGATGGTTCAGGTTCAAAGGACTCATCAGGAGGAAGGTGAGAATATGGAGGTGGATTTTCATCCTCACTGTCATCATTTGAAGAAGAAACTAGAATAAGACCAAAATAAGCCACAAACATCGAAGATGGATCACAGACCGAAGAAGGCACAATCGTTGAATTAGGCTTGCAGGCCAAGATATTTTCATCAAATTTAACATCTCTTCTAATAATAATTTCATTACAATGTGGTTGAAGAATTATATAACCTTTGACATCTTCAAAATAACGAACAAATATACACTTCTCACTTTTAGGCTGCAATGCTTTCCTTTTCTCACTAGGAATGTGAGCCCATGCTATACTACCAAATACAGGAAAGTGACTTACATCTGGTTTAATTTTAGTCCAAGCTTCTTTTGGTGTTATATTTTTAAGAGCCTTTGTGGGAGTGTGATTTACTATGTAATTTTCACAATTTATGGCTTCCACCCATTACTTTAGACTTAATCCCTTAGATTGGATCATACAATTAGCCATTTCTTTTAATGTGCGGTTCTTTCTCTTAGAAACACCATTTTGTTGTGGTGTATATGGAACAATCTATTGCATTTGGATGCCTTATGTAGTGCAGTAAATTGTAAAATTATTGTTCACATATTCGCCTCCATTATCTGTTCTTAACCTTTGAATTTGATGTCCAAATTGCTTTTCTACAAGGGCCTTGTAGGCAAAAAAATTGTCAAAAATTTGATCTTAAGTTTTAAGAAGTAAACCCAAGTATGTCTAGAAAAGTCATCAATGAAAGTTAAGAAATACTTGTACCCAGAAAAAAAAAGGAGAAGAAAGTGGACCACACAAGTCACTGTGAACAAGATGCAAAGGGCCCAAGGCATGCCAAGAGGCATGTTTGTCAAAACTATCCCGATGATGTTTGGCGAGAACAAAACCGAAAGAAACACCATATCTGCATGAAACAATATGAAGACCGGTCACCATATGTTGATTACATAGTTTCTCCAATGAGTGGTAATTTAGATGACCAAACCAATCATGTCAAAGTTTTCTTAAGTCATCGCTATGCGCAACAAAAATTGATGGAAAATATGATGACCCAAAGTTGTCAAACTTGTACAACCTGGTAATATCATCAACAATTTCAATTGTAAGAACATGCTTAGGATCTTTTAGATCCTTGATTACAACTTGGTGAGGTGAAAACTCTATGGTTTTACCTTCACCTAAATGAGTGATTTGATATATTGATAGAAGGTTACAAGAAAGATTTGGAATACATAATACATCATTGAAATGACTATTATTACTTAAACTGTTTCATATCCTACAAAACTAAGGGATCTATCATCACCAACAAATATTTTCTTGGTGTTACATTCATTAGAGTATAGATATGTATTTATCCTTAGCCATATGATACGATTCTCCAGAATCAATAAGACACTCATCATAAGAAGAAGTAGAAGTTGCATTGAAGGAGAAACCAAAAGCAGAAAGTGAATGTCCATGAGAAGAAGAAGAAGAAGAAGAAGAATCAATACTGATGTTGTTCTTATTTTTCGTTGCTTCTAAAGATGCCATCTTCTTGAAACATTTGGACTCATCGTGACCATCTTTATCACAAAAGTTGCAATGCCTGTCAGTCTTCTTATTTTTAGATTTTTCTCCTTTGTCACCATTAAGAGTTGACGTTGATTGAGTGGGTTTGGGACCCTTATGTTGCTTATTGTTATGGCAAGGATGTTGCTTCTTGGGATTCTTTGGTTTATCTTTCTGCTGGGCAACTAAGGATTTGTTGGAGGTACCTACATTGCTAATCACTCCAAGTTGTACAATTTTATCTTGCTCTCTAATCAAATCATCACAAAAGGACTCAAGAGTGGGTTTTTGATAAGCTTTCCCTATAGCCCCCCTCATGGAATAAAAGGTAGATACAAACAAAAAATATGCAATACCTAGCTTAGAAAGAATAATATAGATGCAACACTCTTCCTCCATCTTTATCTCACATTCTTCACATAAAATTCTGAGTGTTTTAAACTTAGATAGATAGTCTTCAATGCAAGAAAAATCATTTGGACTTAAAGTTGGTATTTGATTTTCTAATTGACGTGCTTGAATAATATTGTGTTTACCAAGCATAGATTCAAGATTTTCCCAAGCTTAATTGGGGTCATCAATTTCTTTAAGTTGGAACTTTAAATTAGGAGAGATGGATATTCTGATCAGTCCACGTGCTTCATCACTCCTATTAGCCTATTTAAATTTCTTATCACCACCAGTGGGTTCTTTTTCCTTTCCCAAGGTAATCCGGTACAAGCCTTTACTTCTTAATAAATCCTCCATATGGGATTTCCATTGGAAGTAGTTGGTGTTGGTAAGAAAAATATTACTAGAAGAATCCATATTAAATATGCAAATAATATGGATTTAAAAACTGAAATTGATGATTTGGATGGAAAGATCTCGAAAAGATAGGCAGTTTAAAAACATGACTGAAAATGGACTTCGGATGTGAAAGTTATGCCATTTAAAAAAAAGAGGCATAAACAGTAACCAAAGAACCACGTGGTGGTGACACCCCTCCAAATAACCTTACTTTTACAAATAAGTTGCTTTATGAAGTGACCCACTTTTGTAAAAAGAAGTGGAGATCACTTTTACAATGAAGTTACTTTATAAAAGAAAGCTGCATGCAAAATAAATATCTCTAAAATAAAATATTAAAGCTACTTATAGTGATTCACTTTTATACTTGAAGTGAAATACACTTTACAATGGAGCATGAAATTTTTCAAAAAAAGTAACAAAAAGAGAGACTTGAACTCAATACCTCTTACTTAATAAGACAACTTTTAACCAAGTGGGATAGAAAAACATATTGTATTGTTTAGCAGGAGTGTTGTTGGTGTTGTTGTTGTCGTTGAGTATGGCCTTGGATAGTGATCTAGATTTATGAGCAGAATGAAATGAAACCACATATTTATAATATTAACATAGAGACATTGTGAACAATAATAGAGATACAATAAAACTTGGCTTTTATTAAATAAGAAATATGCTGAAAACTGTAAAATTGAAACTAAAACAAGCTTGCTAGAATGGTGGCAGCTTATCTCTGAGAAGAGATGTGACGACTATGGTCATTTGCAAGAAGATGAGTACAATGAGGCTCTTAAGGCCTTTTCACAATAAACAATAATTCCAAAACCATAGACATCCATAAACCTAACCCTAGGAGATGAAGCACCAAAATTCATGTGGGCCCTGTTGGGGTAAGTTAGTACATCAACTTCTCGGGGTCGTAACGTTTGCATACGATCTCCATTTTGAGTGCGTGATAGCTTGTTGGAAAGGTATTGAAAAGGATATTCATTTAGGAGGCTCAATAAAATCCTTTGGTTATCATTGATGTTCCTGATCATGAAAAATATTCGTTTAGGCCCTCAAAATGCCCCCGAAAGTTCAGGAACCGAAAAATGCTAAAAATAGTAAGTTGCCAAAAATACTGTTTTGAGCTAGTTAGACAAGGTGGGTGGCCAGCGAGATCCTCCTGGATCAATAATCCCCACTTAATAATAAATGGTATCCATTGCATTGAGTTCCCCCATCAGTTGAGGAATTTTCTGTTGAATCTCGCCCTGGGTGAGCCACTTGCCTTGGTGCAGGAGTTGCCTTGCTTTGACAACCCGATAGAGATAGATCCTTTATTGGTGAGTGCCATTGACTGTGTGTCCATGATATGATCAATGGATTCCTATTCCATTTAGCCAGGGTTGATCTCTATTGGTGTCAATTTTTCTGCTATCTCTGAGGTGTCCAATAATGGTGGAAAATAAGGTTGAAGGATGTCCACATTCAATACTGGGTGCAAGCCAAAGAATGGGGGAAGGTTGAGCTCAAAATAATTGTCACCCACAACATTGGTGATGGTATAGGGTCCATAACGGAGTGGACAAAGCTTACAATGAGGCCCTATAAGACGCTCTTTCTGCAAGTGCAACCAAACTTTGTCTCTCACCTGAAACTGGTGTGGCACTTGGTGTTGATCATGGCATTGCTTGTACTTGGCATTGGAATTATGTAAAATATACTAAATCTGTTGGAAGATGTGTTGGATCCTCTCAATGAAATGGGTGGATTTTTCATCTCTAGTTGGAGCATGTGATGAGTCTTCCTGGGTGGGCGCAAGGGGTAGTGCAACATCCATGGGACCTAATAGTTAAAATACCAACCCCACTTGAAAGGGGCTATGGTCGGTTGAGCTATGTATGGCTCTGTTGTAGCTGTTTTGAACATAGGGAAGACTCTCACCCCACGTGCAAGGGTTCTTGGAATTGTACATGTGCAGGATGTTCACGATCATCCGGTTGATGACCTCAGTTTGGCCATTCTTCTAGGGGTGGAAGGAAGTGGACTTGGTGAGATTGGTGTCCAATAGGGACCAAAGGCTCAACCAGAATGTGTTGAGGAACCGACTATCCCAATTTGAGATAATGGTTTGTAGGATCCCAAATTGTACCCACACTCGTTCAAAGAAGAGCTTGACAGTGGCCTTTGTCGTGATGCTCTTCTTGTAGGAGGCCAAAATCGCCATCTTGGAAAAGCGATCAACAACCACAAAAACACAGTCCTTTCTTCGCTTGGTGGACATAAGGCCCAACATGTAGTCCATTGAGATGGATTCCTAAGGCTTTTCAGGAGTAGGTAAAGGAGTGTACATGCCTTACTTCTTAATGGCCGATTTTGCAATAGCGCAAGCAATGAAGGACCAAATATACTTGCTGACATCCTATCAAAGTTCTGACCAGTAGAAATTTCACTGCAACACTACCAATATATTTTCCACATCGAAGTGTCTTTCCACCCGACTGTAGTGGGATTCCCAAATCAACTTCACTTGCTCGCTTGATGGAACACATAGATGGCCTAGATGGTACAACAACCTTTCCTCAAGATGGAAATTGGTGACAACTGTGTTTGTGCCCGGATGGCACAACAACCCATCCTCAAGATGGAAATTGGTGACAACAAATTGGTAAGTGTTGGTGAATTTAGGATCTATCTCATAGAGATGGGGGCATCTAGAGGTCTTGTGGCCACACGAATTGAGAACTATGGTGAGTGCCACGATTGGAGGTCAACTAAGGAAATCGATGACTTGGTTGTACTTATTGTTTTATACTTGATGTTGAGTTAGAACTTCTGCAAATATATGGACCACTTTTTATGGTGGTCATTCTGCAATTTTCCTTGTGTCTACATGAACTGCAACGACTTATGATCAGTGTGGATGATTGTCTCCTTTCCGAGAATGTAATTCCTCCACTAGTGACGGGATTGCACAATGGAGTACATTTCTTTATCGTAATTAGGGTACTTATAGATGACATCTGATAGTGTCTCAATATGATAGGACATAGGGTGGTCATGCCGAGTGATGATTATGCCCACAACATAGTCTAAAGTATTTGTCTCGATCTCAAAGGGTTGTTGCAGGTCAGGTAATGAAAGAACAAGGGCAGAGCACAAGCGCTGTTTCAGATCATCGAACACTTTTTGTTGGGAGAGGACCCACACAAATTTTTCCTTACAACCACCTCTAGTTATTTGGATGAGGGCCCATGCAATATGGGAGAATCCTAACATGAAACTTCGATAGAAATTGGTAAGGACTAAGAATCTCCAAAGCTCAGTGAGCATGGTTGGAGTTATCTAGTCACGGATGACTTGGATCTTGGCTGGATCAAGATGCACACCATGTGCATCGACAATGTATCCTAGGTATTGGACCTTGACCATGCCGAATGAGAATTTTTCCAAGTTGGCATATAGATTGTGTTGCCACAGAGTGTGCAGAACCTACTGAATATGATGCAAGTGTTCTGCCCAAGTCTTGTTGTAGATGAGGATTTCATCCAGATACACCACCACAGAATAATTAGTGAAAGGCTACAAGATATTGTCCATCATCCTCATGAAAGTTGTTGGGGAATTTGTTAAACCAAAGGGCATGACCAACCATTCAAAAATACCTTCTTTTGACTTGAAAGCAGTTTTCCATACATTTGTTGGTTCTATTAGGATCTGATGGTAGACAGACTTTAGATCAATCTTATTGAAGTATTTGTCCCTCTTGAGCTGATCAAGTAGATCGTCAATTCGGGGAATTGGGTACTGGTTCCTAACTATGATTTTATTTAGGGCCCGATAATCAATGCAGAGTCACTAAGTCCCATCTTTCTTCTTCATCAACAAGATCAGGCTTCCACAAGGTGATGACTTGGGTCAGATGTTCCCCTTGTGGATAATTTATTGGATCAGACACTTGATCTCCTCATTTTCTAGTAGAGAGCAGTGATAGACTGGCCCATTGGGTAGCGGTCCATCGGGGGTCAGATCGATTGGATGCTTGACTTGATAGTGCAGAAGTACCCCAGTAGGTGATGATAATATGTCTTTGTATTCTTCCACAACCTTATCCACTTTCTTTTGTTGCATGGAGAGGTTCGCTGTAGAGGCCATGGATGTGGCTCCAACCTTTCACTCACTCTGAGAGAGAATCACGAAGAAGACAAAATTCTCGGTCTGAGAAATGACCTTCTTGCATTGCTTGGAAAAGATCAAGGAAATAGCACTAGGTGGGACTACCTTGGGTATCCTGTACAATTTCATGTTCAAAGTAATAATAACACTAAGAGGCCTAGACTAATATACATCATGGTGTTTCCATAAATAAGGTTGGCCCAAAAGAGCATCACAAACTTCAAGGGGAGTAACATCACACAATACCTCATATTTGAATGGCTTGATGTCATATGACAGATGAAACTATTGGTTGTTACGAAGATCACTTCCTTGACAAATCCATCCAATGGTGTAGGGCTATGGGTGCAGGGTTGTCGGCAGGGCTAGCCGCTTGACGACCTATGCTGAGATGAGGTTCTTCTAGATATCACTATCAAAGATGAAGTGAAATGGAGTGATTTTTACCCACATCTGTGAATGAAAGAGGTGCTCGCCTTCCTCTAGCTCATAAGGTTCACCGGGATGGATCTTGGTGGAAGTAACGATGGCACTAGGTTCCACGTCAATGATCCATATCCCCTTTTCTGGTTCTGAATCAGAGTCAAAACCTGCATCTAATTCAAAGGATTTTACCTTAGCCACCAATGACTTCTTTGAGCTGCAATCGATAGTGTTATGCTAGGGGCTCTTATGGAAGTCGCACCACTTCTCGATATCTTTCTTCGTCTTCCCATTGTCCTTATTTTCTTAAGGCTTGGAATGGTTGTCCTGAGGTTGCCCATATTTGTTCTRTCCTTTKTTCTGTAGGTTAGGGATTTGTTAGCACAGGGGTAGACCCAAGATTCAATGCTTCAACAACGCACCAACAAAACCCTAACTACCGACCCTTTCGACAACACCTGTGAAGTAGATGAAGTCACACCCGAGGTAKAGGCAGGGGTGGTTGCAAGACTCAGATGTCTGCAACCTTAKCTAGGACACACATATGTGATTATAACACTTCAACAAAGAACTTTGCAGTTACAGTTCATCAGTACTTAACTAGTATTCACTTCCCARATAAAACCCTAATTACAGAGCAGCACAGTATTCACTCAGATATAACACATATAAGCACTCAACATTTGGAAACCGAACAAATMTAGCATGTATTTACATCATTAAGCACTTAGCTATCATATCTTATCCATMTAAGCATAGATTATGGCACTAAGCATAAGTCACATAAACAACACAACAACCATAATGCACAAAGCAACCATAACACATGATATACGTGGTTCACCCCCAGCCTGGGGCWACRTCCACCAACTCTTCATCTTATTTATTATCTTCTGTCAATCATCAACATGCACAGAGCCATAAGGTTCTACTCCGCATAGGATAGGAGATCTATGCACATCTTTCTAGATCCTCCTTCCCTGAGCTAGGCTACAACACAAAGCCTTTACACAATCTCTTACAGTCACTTGCACTTAGCTCTGCAAGTTCTCAACATAGCATGCACAAAGAATTTACAACTTGCACTTAACACTTAGCATTACACCCCTTTCGCCTACTTACATCACCTAGATTTATATTTATACATTAAAAAAGGGCCTAAACATGGGTAAACCCATGGGTTGACATCCCCATACCGATTACATAATACCATAACCAAAAAATCCCTAAAAAGGGGCCGAGATCCTGTGATCTCCACTTCGACTTGCGCTCCACCTTCGACAGCCTGTCGAAGTCCCAAAATAGGTCAAAAGTGACCAAGGATGTCCAAAACTTGGTCAAGGGCCAATAGGCCCCCAACACTCACTTGTGACTTGTCTCGAGTTACTCTGCTATGGGTAGCTCTGCCTCAAAAGCCTCGAGCCTAGCCCGAGATGCTTCGATCTGATGCTACACTAGGGCCTTCTACTCGACGAACTCTAGAAGAAATGCCTTGTTCACTGGTCCTTCCGAGCGTTGCTCAACTGTAGTGACTACTTGTTCCAACTCTACTCTTCATCCTTCAATCTCCTCAAACAATTGGAAAGCTGCATCCTGGACTGGCTGGAGCCTTTGAGTCACTTCCATGAATTTTCTTTGTATGGTGTGAACCTGTTGTTGAACAATGCGTTGTTCCTGGGATCATTTCATTCTCTCAACTGCAGACATGAGCTTTAACTATGCCTAAACTATTGATGCTTGCTTCTTTTCCTCCTGGAGTTGTGACTCCAGTGCCTTCAATTCAGGATCCTCGGTAAGTCACTCATAAGTCTGTGCACTTCTACTACTAAGATGTTTACATTCCATGGCAAAGGCCTTGATTCTCTCAACTGCGCTCCGAGCAGTTGCTTCTTTTTGATATCGCACATCCTACGGAGTGCTTGGGACTATTTGTAGCTCTAGATCTGTTTTTCTCTGTTGAAGTTGTTGAATGGCTTCAATAAGCCTTGCCACTTGATGCTCCACTGGGTCTTCCTCCTTTTTCTCTAAGCCTGTCACAAAGCGAAGTACTCTACNTCAATTCAGGATCCTCGGTAAGTCACTCATAAGTCTGTGCACTTCTACTACTAAGATGTTTACATTCCATGGCAAAGGCCTTGATTCTCTCAACTGCGCTCCGAGCAGTTTCTTCTTTTTGATATTGCACATCCTACGGAGTGCTTGGGACTATTTGTAGCTCTAGATCTGTTTTTCTCTGTTGAAGTTGTTGAATGGCTTCAATAATCCTTGCCACTTGATGCTCCACTGGGTCTTCCTCCTTTTTCTCTAAGCCTGTCACAAAGCGAAGTACTCTACTGACTGCTTCTTTTACTCTGAACTACTTTACAAGCAACATTTCTTTCTCTTGCTGGATCTGCACCTTTTCCTCTTCAAACTTTTCTTGGAGGGCAACCTTTTCCTACTACGCAACCCTGCTTTTCTCTATTACTTCCTCTTGTGTGTGCTTTAGGGCCACTGTGGCCTATTCCATTTTTTCTTGTGCACGACGAAGGCAAGTTTTAGTCGCATCGGCTAGTCTGCAGAGTTGGGTAGGCTCATATCCCAACTTTGGTTCTTCTGATGGCGGGGGTGTAGTGGACACTACACGGCTAGATTGAAGGGCCTGTTATACCCCTCATAGTTTTGCTTCAATTTTTCCATACATGGTCTCTTTCTCAGCTTCATTTCTCTGCAAAAGATCTTCCGAAGTGTCTGATACAACTGTGATGATGAAGTCAAAGTCATTGAGCATGAGCACAGTCTTCAGCTTGGTCTTACTAGCTCTAGATTTCTTCTGCGATGTAGGTTTCATGGGAGAAACCTATCTTTTCTTAGATGGATCAGCCTCATCAACAGGATCCCTAGGCAGTGTTACTTTGCCTAGCTTCTACTGATCATATTTTCCATTGGTCTCTTCTTTATCTACTTCAGCATCACCTCCTCCTCTAGGTGAGTCTGAAGAAGTTTCTTCTAATGCACTTCTCAGCTGCTGGACTTCTTCTATCTTCTTCCTTCTACTAGTTCCAGGTGTATCATGTTCTTCACGAGTGATCACCGAGCTTCTGATTAGTTCGGGATCRGACARTTCTATGGGGTCAATAGGGATAAGGAGATMTRYGGKCCACTCCTTAGCTATTTCTTCTAGGTCCTCCTCTATGATTTTTTAATAACTCTATAGTACTTYTTTGTGTTCRTCTCTGTGCGCAGTGATGTAGATAAAATGTCTGTCTGCGTGGAATTTGACAAATGGCCTGAACTTGTGTAGGGTGTTCAGCGTTATATGAGGGACAACCTCAATAKCCCTCTTTAAATGCAAGTAGTAGGTGTGGAACACTACATTTGATTGCCATTTTTTTCCCATATYRCTTGAATACCATAGCGAAGTGAAATTCACGACTAAGGGTTCAGATGGATCTAGTTCAGGGAAGGTCCCACCTTCCGACATCTCCCAAGCTATGAACRTGATGAGGATAAACAACTAACTAAAATGGAACTCATAGCCCTGATCTTGAGCTTTGTGGCAATCTTGGTCTAACTAGTTCACTAAGTATTTGGCCCAATTCATTTGTATCCCCTCCACGCATTTTCCAATGAGGTCAACAACAAATCCTGTGACTTGCATGTGTCTATTCTTCCGGACTAGCTTACCAGCAATCAACTTGAAATCAAGGCGCACTACGCCATTCTAGATGGAGGCTACCTTGTAGCCTCGCTTTCCCTTCTCCACATTGCCATATGTATCTTTAATATTCTGTGCCAGGGCGTGGTCTGCAGCCTTCCCTCGGTAAAAGTCTTGCAGGTCTGGTCCCTGCATGCTCAATCTAGTGATCTGATGGATCAACGCTAGATCGACGATGATGCGTCTGTCTAGCCACAAATAACCGCCATGGAAGCTCGACAGCAGGAGCTTAATGCACTCGTTAACCTCTTGGTGCCTTCCAAAATGACGTATTTTCATCACGTTCAGGATGGTGGATTGTGTGAGGTCCATAGTCCATGGTTGGCGGATTATCCTCAACTTCTTCCCCTTTGTCCTCGTCAAATACCAGTGAGGATCGATCATAATGAAGTTCTTGCGATCCCTTAGGTTAAAGTAGTCGATATTTAGTGTCATGATCTTATCCAGCTGAGGCTTTCCTGTGCGTATCCCCTTAAGGGGGTATGCAGTGACCAAGGTGTAGTCGAAGTCCCTGGGGACACTGTCACGATTCACCGCGCCGGCTAGAGGCAAGATGTAGTTAGGCAAGATACTTCGTGTTTGCCAAGTCATCTCAATGCATGGTTCTTTTCTCATCTACAGATCAGGATGGTGTGGATACGTGAGCAGTCGACATGGAGTCTTGTACTCCTCGCATCGATGAAGCTTGAACTCCTATGGACATCACTCTCTCTGCCATCAGATCGATTAGAAATTCTTCAACTGACTTCTCTATGGCATTGAGTTCGTCCAACATGCACGTTGAATATTGGATAACTCAAGTCGATGNATGGAAGCTCGACAACAGGAGCTTAATGCACTCGTTAACCTCTTGGTGCCTTCCAAAATGACGTATTTTCATCACGTTCAGGATGGTGGATTGTGTGAGGTCCATAGTCCATGGTTGGTGGATTATCCTCAACTTCTTCCCCTTTGTCCTCGTCAAATACCAGTGAGGATCGAGCATAATGAAGTTCTTGCAATCCCTTAGGTTAAAGTAGTCGATATTTAGTGTCATGATCTTATCCAGCTGAGGCTTTCCTGTGCGTATCCCCTTCAGGGGGTATGCAGTGACCAAGGTGTAGTCGAAGTCCCTGGGGACACTGTCACGATTCACCGCGCCGGCTAGAGGCGAGATGTAGTTAGGAAAGATACTTCGCGTTTGCCAAGTCATCTCAATGCATGGTTCTTTTCTCATCTACAGATCAGGATGGTGTGGATACGTGAGCAGTCGACATGGAGGCTTGTACTCCTCGCATCGATGAAGCTTGAACTCCTATGGACATCACTCTCTCTGCCATCAGATCGATTAGAAATTCTTCAACTGACTTCTCTATGGCATTGAGTTTGTCCGACATGCATGTTGAATATTGGATAACTCAAGTCGATGAATTAATGCTCAATGCAATAGGGCAGGTGTCGAAATATCAGTAAACATAGCGTGATAATGAGGAATTCTCTTGTTGGATCAGATATAATTTGTGAAAGTGTTCTCTGTGCAACAGTCGATGGAATAAGTAGACAATGAGGTAACAAATCTCTCCAATGGCTGAGAATCCTTCATCAATGCAGTTATGTCCATTACGACGTGGTCCCAATGGTCTGATGGTGAGCTTTCTGATCATAACTGTTGTTCTAATTGTTTGGGAACGCCAATATAACAATTATAATGCCTCCAA
>JASDQU010372817.1:32231-45025 GCA_032191745.1 Picea mariana
TTTGGTCCTTGTTGGAACCTCCACTAAACAATTCTATAGTTCCTCACGAACTACACCCATGCAAACAAATGCTAGGTGCAAGCTCCCTCTCAACGTGACCAGTGGCTGTGACCACAGACCTACTTAAAAAAAGGCACTATGCGAAATATCATAGTTTTGGGCGCTAGCTCTTTTGACTAAGCCCCTTCCTTTCACATGACCATAGATTGTGACCGTGGGACAACTCCCTTTGTGACTTCATGCTTTGGATATTTTGAGAGATGCCTACTCCCCTTTCCCGATTTCTGAATCAACGATTTCTCTTGGCGGAATGCTAGCTCCTCCCACTAGGCCCCTCTCTCCATACGACCTCGAGCTATGACTCGGGGCTTAACTACCAAGTTCTTCGGGACTTCACCTTTCACATCTCCCGAGGGAAATCCACTTCCTTTCCTCTGAAGTACAATATGCGAACTCCCTCCAAGACCAAATCTACGGTCTACGGTCTCTCTTCGATCGATAGTTGTAATCAAATCGCAAGTTCACGTTTCGGGTATTTGCTGTGGGCCAAATCTGATACTCTCGATATTCACGAGTGTCAAATAAATGGCTCACAACTCCTTCTGATCTAACGATCTAGAAATTTTCTTGCGAATCGGAAGTTCGCGTTTCAGGATTTCCAAAAACAGCTTCCTCCATTCTCCCAAATCCCGATTCTCGATTTCCTGATATCTCCTTCCCACGAAAGGAGTCAATGTTTTAGATCTCTCCTTCCATCCAATGACTGAGATCAAATCAAGAACTTAGACCTCACGAGTTCTCACTCTTCCCCTTGCAAATATTCTGATGTCTGAGTTCTCTAACTCTTGGATCTGCTGCCACCCGTCCCCTAGACGATGGATGGTTCCGATGATTTCGAAACTTTGGGACTTTGCAAAGTCCACTCTCCTGTGCACTTTCGAAGGGTTAAAGCCCATGCACTTACCTTGGGATCCAATGACTCTTGGTCCATGCACTCAGATCCAATGACTGGGATCTGCTCCTCTCTTGTGCGCTCGTTCCTCCTGTTTGGACTCTGATCTAGCAGTCCACATTCTTCACAGTGCTCGATCCAATGGCCACTGTCGCTCCTCCTCCTAAGCTTGCGCTTTCTTCCCTTACTTGGAATAATTTATAAGTGTCAAAGGTCTCTAAATTTGATCCTTCTGCGAGCCCTAATGACTTTGGGTCTCATCTACATTTCTGGAAATGCTACCTCTCTTGAGCTTTCGTCAATGTAATTTCACCTCGCCCTGGCGCACACTTGCGCTCTGCGAACAAACTTTGCACTGTCTCTCATTAGCTTCAGGACTTGGAATAAGTCTGACTCTTATGCACTCCTTGTGCTATCTCTTCTGAGCTTGTCAAACTTGCTCAGTATCTAAGGGACTCGGCCCTTCTGCATCTTCCAAAAGACTTTCTGGTGCCCACCTGACACATTTTGCACTCGACCTCCTGAGATTACGAACTTGAAACAAGTATTCTCTACGTGTACTCCTTGCACTCGACTGGCCTTCAACCTTTATCCTGTAGACTCGACTATCTATGGTATCATATTCTCTCTCGAAAGTGTTATCTCTTCTGAGCTTTTCGATTTACTCAGTCTCCTAAGAGTCTCAGCCCTTATGTTTCCTTTCGAAGGAAAACTTCGTGCCCACTTGGAAACCTTCTACTCATGCACACCTTGCAGATCTCTTTCATACAAAGTGTTCAATAACTATGTGAGTGTCCCATCCTTGACACTTATCTTCTTACATAACTTGAGGCAGATTTCTCTTCGTGCACACCTTGCACTCGCTCGATTCCCACCTAGCAGAGCTCTATAGAATCATGAACAATTTTATTTTCTATTCTATGCCTCCTTTGCACAGTCTCCCTCCAGAGTATTCAGTAACTCTGAGTCTCCTCCTGAGTCTACAAACTATCTTAGTGTGCCCTCCTGGCATGTTCTCCTCTGAACTCGATTCAAGATTCAGATGCACACTCTTTGCGCTATTTCTTCTGAGCTTGTCAAACTTGCTCAGTCTTTAAGGGACTCAACCCTTCTATGTCTTCCAAAATACTTTCTGGTGCCCGCCTGACACATTCTGTGCTTGACCTCCTGAGCTTACGAACTTGAAACAAGTTCTCTCTGCATGCACTCCTTGCGCTCGACTAGCCTTCAACCTTTCTCCTGCGGACTCGACTATCTATGGTCTCATCTTCTCTCTTGAAAGCGTTATCTCTTTTGATCTTTTTGATTTACTCATTCTCCTAAGAGTCTCGACCCTTCTGTTTCCTTTCAAAGGAAAACTTCGTTCCCACCTGGCCACCTTATGCTCATGCACACCTTGCAGAACTCTTTCATACAAAGTGTTTAGTAACTCTGTGAGTGTCCCCTCCTTGACACTTCTCTTCTTATAGAACTCGAGGTAGAGTTCTCTTTGTGAACGCCTTGTACTTGCTCGATGCCCACCTGGAAGATCTCTATAGAATCATTAACAATTATGTTTTATGTTCTGTGCCTCCTTCATACAGTCTCCCTCCAGAGTATTCAATAACCTCGAGTCTCCTCCTGAGTTTGAAAACTGTCCTGGTGTTCCCTCCTGGCACGTTATCCTCTGAACTCGATTCGAGATTCAGATGCGCACTTTTTGTGTTGGATACATAACTTCCAATGTTTTGTTGTGCACTCCTTGCATAGCCTAAAGAACCCAAAAACAATTCAACAGCTCTCAAACAGATAGTGGATTCTATCTATCCCTTCATATGGAAACCTATCACATGCATCTACAACATATATTCATAAAAACACAAAGACAAAATTCAAATACATAAACACACAGACAACTCATGGGCAGGAAAAACTACTTTGTATTAATCTCAGAATGTATGTTTACAATGGGTGTGAGCTCAGACATCAACAGAGTCTTTGTTCTCTCCTCTCCTCCTATATTCCTATCTCTTCTTCTAACATTCCCTTCTGAAAATAAGATACAAAGATATTTTTACAAAAGAGGGGATTCTCGATCCTTTCCCTCCATCTACCTACTCTCATTAATTACATTGAATTACATTCAATGGTTGTCTAGTCTGGATCAAATCTAGATCTTCATCCTGTCAACCATTAAAGGCGACCTCATATCCTATCTGCACAAACGCATGGCTTTGGCTCTTCCAGCCTTACAAACAATTAATTGCATTTAATTACAACTTGAAATTTAAAATGAGGGCAAAACGAGAGGGTTGGCACCTCTCCCCTCCTTGAATGCGCTTGAAGGTGTTGTCTAGCTGGTGCACTGTTGAGGTGGAGCGATGATCCTGCATCAAGAATACTCACCCTAACACACATATGATTACATACCTTAAATCATGTAGCTGACCTAAGTTTTAGATCACTGATCGTCACAAAATTTTCCTCACAGGTCCCCGACCCTATGAACTCTCTACTTGCGGGTATCTTCACTTTTCCTCACTGCATCCCATAGATGTTCACGCTTTTCCTCCTAAAATCTATGGATATTCTCAAGGAATCCATGTATGAAACCCCTTCTTTGTACTCTTGTCTCCTGCAAACTTTTTACTTTACTGGACTTCTCTATCTTCGACTCACTGCTTGAGATATCCAACCTGTATTCTCAAAAGTGATACACAGAAATGATTTACAATTGACCCTTCAATATGTTTTAAAGAGAAATATGATAATGATATATAACTACCATGCAACTGATGATGGCATGCACTTTTCATGCAACTCAAATGCAACTTGTTATCTTAAGTTTACAACTACTTTACTTAGACATGTGTCTTGTTCAAGGGTTGACATCAATGACAACCAATATTCCAACATCTAAACTTTTGACAATTAATCTTTTTCGATAATTAATTAATCCTTGCAATAATTAATATTTCAACAATTAATTAATTAATCTTTTAACAGAGTACTCCTTAAGTTGGTAACTATGTTAAAACTATAAGATCTATAAGAAGCCAATATTTTTGATCTGGTATGAAGAGAGATGTCATTGATTATTTATCTAGATGCATCCATAACATATGAAGGTAAAGGTTGAGCACATACATCCAAAAGGATTGTTGTAGATATTTCCCATTCCTGAATGGAAATGGGAATTTGTTGCTATTGATTTCATACCAAATCACCTAGAATAACAAGGAAATGTGATTCCATCATGGTAGTGGTGGACAAGCTTACAAAGGCTGCACATTTCATTCTGGTAAAAGTAACCCATAAGGCAGCCAATATTGTAGAAATATATATGAGAGAAATTGCTAGGCTACATAGTGTGCCTAAGAAAACAGTGTCGGATCGAGATCCCAAGTTCACCTCAAATTTTTGGAAGGGCTTGTTTAAATGATTTGTGACTAATTTGAATTTTAGTACAACATATCACCCAGAGTCAAATGGGTATACATAAATGATTAATTGGATAATTGAATATATGTTGAGGATGTATGTAAGGGACAAGCCTTCTAAGTGGGAGGACTATATCCATTTAGTTGAGTTTTTTTACAATAATGGGTATCATGAATCATTCAAAATGAACTTGTTTGAAGCATTGTATGGAAAAAAATGCAACGCACCAGTAAGTTGGGATAACCCAACAAATGGAGTTGTGATGGGGCCAGAATTCTTAAAACAAATGGAAGAATAGATGGTAAATATCATGCATAATTTGAAATTTACACAAGATTGACAGAAGAGCTATGTCGATAAAAGAAGAACATGTAGAGATTTCGAAGTGGGATAGCATGTGTTTTTAAATGTGAAATCCAAGAGAAGCCCATTGAAATTGGGAAGTTGCCCAAAGTTGACAACGAGATATTATGGACCTTTTGAGATTTTAGAAAAGATAGGGCTATTTTTCTACATGACAACATTACCTGCATCCATGAGAATTCATAACGTGTTCCATGTTTCTTTATTAAAAAAGTATGTGAATGATCGTAATCATGTGACTCATTGGAATGCGATCCAGGTGGAACATGAAGGGGATTTCCAAGTGGAACCAGTGCACATCCTAGACCAGAAGGCAAAAGTTCTTAGAAAAAAATCCATCGACTTAGTAATGGTTCAATGGACATGCTACAGTCCCGAAGACACTACATGAGAGCACGAGGAATCTATGCGGAAAGCATACCCACAATGTTTTGCAGATTTTGAAGAAAACTTAATGTACATTTGTACATAAGAGAATGAACACTCCATTTTGGTATCCAAAGTTCTTGAATCCACAACTCTAATATTTCTTGTCCAACTGGTGTGTGGCCTAAGGGGAAAAGAGAATTGTTGGTTGGAATTGTTGCATGATTCATCAAGTTGCGTAATTATCAAGTATTTTGATGTAATGTTTTTATATAAGTCAATGTGTAAATTGTATGGTTCTATGCACTAAGGACAATGGAATTTGTAGGGGGAGGGGAATGTAACATCCTCATTTTCAAACCTAAAACTAGCCATGTGTATTGTAAATGTAGTATGTGGCCGAGATCCAAGCAATGTATATTGTAAATGTGATGTATGGTCGAGATCCAATATGTAAATGATGTAAATTGAAATATAATGAATGAAATGTATCACCAGCTCCAGACGGACATGGATGGAGATTTGGAGGATAAGTATCCACAAGAGAGGGAAGGGGTCCAATGGGGGGAGAGTCTACCTAGGTCTATTAAACCAAAACCCATTTCTTATTTCTTTCTAAATTATCCTTACCATGAACCTTCCATTAGTTGTTGAGTGTTATAGAACTCAATCATTGAATTCATGTAAAAGGGTAGGTGTGAGAGTCACATCCCATAGTTATTGAGAGAATGGAGGATGAGTACAATCATCTTGGGGAAGAGTGAAAGCTAAGAAAGAAATAGAAAGAGAGGAAATTTGTATGGGATGAGGGACCATAATTATTCATTCATTTTTTGCATGGAGAACAATTTTTCATGGACGTTTTTGGCCAACAATGGAGTTTTGAGTGTTGAATCTTGAAGGTAGTTGTTGTGGGAATGTTTGGTAGTTGTTTGAAGTTGAGAATACGTAGAGAAAGAGGTTTCATACCTAGAAGTAACATGTTGTTCAAAATTTTCCAAGGAAAGCATGTGTTTTGTTGTTGGGAGAATTCGTGTTACAGTTGTTGGACAGTTGGTTTGGAGAGTTAGTTGTCATTGATTTCAACCCTTAAAGATTGATGTCAACCCTTGGAGAAGTCTAAAATCCCCAGAGATATGGACGAGATCGTTGGATAATTGGTTATCATTTTTATGGTTGATATTGATGGTGAGTTGTTGTCATTGATGGTTGATGTCAACAAATATGATGGATGCATTTGAAGACCTCTACAAGTAGCCCCAGAGGTGTGGTTACAGTAACCAAATTTGGTTCATTAATTTGGACATGAAGGATATTGTGAATGAAGGTAAGACACTCATAGATGGATAACACTTATCATGTTGTTTTCGATAATATGTGGTACGCCATGTGGTTCCTCACAGTTGAGGAGTTATGGTCTTGTGAAGTTAGAAACCATGAAGAATGTTCAAGAAGTCCCTAGTTGGTTAAAATTCAATGAATTAAAATGGTAAAGTGGTTGTAACAAGAAAGTTCAAGAATCCCTAAAGTTAAGGAAAGAGGTTCTAAAGTTAAGGAAATAGGTTACTTAGAAAAATTATAAATACACCTCAAGAAGTCTGTCATAAGCACATTTCATATACACACACGTTCATTGAATATATATCTAAGTGATCAAGTGATTATTATCTAAGGTAACCAAGGATATCTGAGGTGTTTTTTAGAGGGAAGATGAAGTAAAGAAGGGTGAAATTCCAATGGAGGATGAAGTCTTGTGAGGATGTGTTCTAATGTATGTTATTTACAGGTCATCTTACCATTTTCTCTATAATGTTTTTTCTAGAATGATTCAGATAGAAAAACCTGGAGGATATTGAGACAACATATCAAGGTATCTCTAGTATAAATTCACGCTTCTGGGTTGTTGTATTTTGAGAGGTACACTCTATGGAAGATAGGGTTTGTGGTTAGTCCTGAAACTAGTCTAAAATAGGTGTTCTGGGTAAAATAGTAATAACTTCTTCATAGAGAATCCAAATTTAGTTAGCAAAAATTAATTGGATAGAGTACAGTCCGTAGTCTATTGTGGTAAATTTTCAGATTCAGATATCAAACATTTTGTGTGTGGAATTCTCTACACGTTCTCTCTCTAGAATAAGCTAGAATTCAGCAAGGTCTGTCATTTTTTCTATAACTCCTTTTGTGGGATGTTCCAAGCAATGAAACTTGGAGTAATTGTAGAGAAGACATTGAATAATATTAGGTACAATTTTCATACCTTTATTCATTACTAGTACGGAAATATTCTTTTTGAAAGTTAGGATTTGTGGCTAATCCAAAAACTAGTCCCATGAGACTAAGGTAAAGTTTGATGAAGATGTTATTCTCTTGTTGTTGAAGTTGAGCAAGGTTTGAAGGTCTTGATCACATACACTAGGTATGTTAAAGAGTTACATATATGTTTATATGCATGTTTTGAGGGTTACATGTTGATGGTGTTATGGTGTATGACATGATTGAGACATATCATCAGTGATATGGTATATGGTTGAGGCACATGGTTTGAGGAGCATCTTGGATATTGGGAACATTGTTTGAGATACATGTATGAGGCACTTGTTGGTGATCCATATAAATTCTTGTTACACATTTGGCACATATTCTTGTCATATGGTTGAGGCATTTCATTGATGATATCTTATGGTATTTGGTATATGATTTGGTGTATGGTTGATGCACTTGTTTGATACAAGATTGGTACATGGTATAGTGATGGTTGATGTACATGGTTGGTGCATGCTTGATGGTACAGGTTTGGTGCATGGTTGATGCACTTGTGTTGGCAGCCAATTCAATTTTTTCTATTGTCCTATGAGCTGCCTACACCTATGTCTTCTGAACTTCAAATTGTCGTCGCATTTTTCAAATAGACGATATTTTCATTTCTTGCGACACTTGCGAATTGGTCTCCATTTAGTTTTCACAACTGTAAGCGTGAAAACTCCTCCATCGTTATTTGAACTGTTATGATCTTTTTATTGATATTTTGAATGGCACTCACCTTTGGATTATCATTATGTGGATGAAAGGATTTTCAAACTATGCCTATTTGGACATTCTTACTTTGATTACATAACTTGATTTTATTAAACTGGTAAGGCATTGAGCATGTAAATTTATATTTTTGGGACTTGCCTAGTCATTGAATTGCATAGGGGTCATGGTTTATTTTTTTTTTATATGATGTGATCCTTATTGTTATTCTTTTATAGCTCTTGGCTTGTCAATTTTATAAATATCGATTGTCACAATGTTTTAAAACTTTTGATTACACACTTATACAATGGTGCATGGCTAACGTTTGGTGTTGGTTTCATGTTGAATGACAATGGTTTGAAAAATTATGGTTAATGGTGCGTTGGTATATTACTCATCGTATGATTCTTTGGTTGGCCGAATGATTTGGTTTTGAAATATGCTATGATTGATTGAACAGAGGATTAATTTTTCGGTTGTACTTTGCCATAACTATTATGCATGGCGGTGAATAACTCCACCACCCTCGCATGCGCACATTAATGCTTCCCCTTTGATCGTTCGTAGCTGTTAGACCAAATGACTCTGCTCCTGTGCATTGGTAAATTCAACCCAAACCCTTACCATGTGCTCGCACCATGGCCCCTGTCGTCCGAGCTGAACCTAATGGCAGCCAGGCTCTGTTGATGTTCGACAGTGCCCGTAGTGACCTTGAGAATAGTGGGTGGCTTCCATTTATACAGAAATTCGAGGGTTTTAACCTATGTGTTGCTAGAAAATTCGCCATGACCTTTGATGGCTGTCGAGCCATGGTTGACGATGTTCAATTGGAAATTGACAAGAAGTTTATCAGTCTTGCTATGGGTTTGCCTACCACTGGACAACGATGGTCCAAGAATTGAAAAGTAGAGGAGGTCCCATGGACACTGCTCTTCCAGTCGCGTAAAGTTATCTCCTGTGATAAAGGTTTGCCCATGACCATGCTCAAACAACGTTGGCATGATTTATTGATGATAATCAAATAGTTTATCACCTGCGAAGGTTGGTATGGGTTTGTTTTCTTATACCACCTTCTTTTGATTATGGTCTTTATGGGTTATCATCTCAATATGCCCTATTATTTGCATAGAAGCCTGTTCAAAATGTCTAAGAAGTACAAAAGGAACCAGGCTGATAGCAGCCTTTTTCATTATGGGTTGGTTAAGATTATTGTGGTCTGTCATTTGAGTCTACACGGAGATTGTTGGAGAAATTTCCTTGCTCGGAATGATTTTGAGGATTCGAACCCTCCACAGGTTGAAAAACCTGTGGTGAGCGAGGACAAAGCTGTACCCCCGGTACCCTACAGTATCTTGCTACCTAAACCCTTTCCCGACTCACCTATCGACCTACCCCACTCTGCGACCAAGGGTGTTGAGGCTGATAAGCCTTTGGGAAAAAAGCCTAAGGTGAAACCCACTGTAAATGCCTAAGGAAAAAAGCATGCCCATTTGATTTCACGAATGGCGAGGAACAAGCCAAAACCTCCTGCCAACCCGAACCCTATCGTGTTGAGTTAAGACTCCGACTTGGAAGTAGAGCATTTCTTAGCTAGCGAATACCCCTATTCGAAAGGTTTGTGTGCGGAACCCTCGTATGAATTTGTGTCAAACCTACCCCCCTGCCTACAGAATGACCCTAACTACCCAGGCATTAAGATGCCTTGTGAAGCCCCCGGTCATTCATCCAAACCCTCTCGTGCTCTGTCTAAATCTACAGCGCCACCCTGTGATCAATGTAGCTCATGGTTAGAGAGGTATTATAATGATGTGCCAATTCTACAGTCAAAAATTCACTCTTTGGAGGACCAGGTTGCACGGCTTACCAGTCAAAAGGCTAAGTTACAAGCCACTAATAAGAAACAAAGGACGACAGGTTCCATCTTGTTTAAAAAAGTGGAATCAGCTACAACGGTCGTGAATTCTAAGTTGGCATAATTTGAGCAGCCTCACACAGGTATGTTTTGATATCGCTTGTTTATATAACGAATTCGAATTTGGTTTTGAATAGCTCTGATTACAACATTGATTTGCTCTGTCACATTGTATGCGTTCTATACATAGCTATCCTTTGACTAAATGAAATTTCGTTTTCCCAGCTTAGCTTCGATTGGATTTTCATCGATTTGATTAATCTTGGTGTGGATTTGATTTGTTTGATTTAGTTTAAAATGAATGCTCTGCTGTAAATTGAAGTCGTTTGTATCTATTCTAGACAGGAGTTGTTTCTCATATTTCAATTATGAACACGATCACATTTCGATTCGATTTGGTTACAATGTATACGATATGATTGGCAACAATTTTGATATGGTTAACTATTACGGTTTTATGTCCATATGAATTTCGACCAACAGGAATACAATTCAGATTATGTTCAATGTGACTCAGTACAAACATACCCAAATCATGAATAGATTCAATTCATAATGATAAAACCCAGCCGATTAATTTGCATTGATTTATTATTAACTCGACCATGTATCAGTCGGATTCGTATTGCAATGAATATTCTGTTTGAATTTGAATTTGTAAAACGAGATTGGATTCATGATTTATTCTATATTAAACTCAATCATGATTTATTTCGATTGTTTACCGCATTTACGATTATCACTTATGTCGATTTTATGATGGTTGTGATCACTATTAATTGATCCTGTTTGTTGACTGTGCAACGATAAGCGATCGAAATCTATGGCGAATTTTGGTTGATATTGTTATGAATGTTTTATTTACCCATAATCATAAAAGTCTTTCCATATTTGTATTTAATTAAAATGATATGAATCTTATGCTACATCATTATAGCTATAACAAGTAGATGATGGTTGTGTTGGCTTAGATCGTATCACATACGATATGACTCATTGTTGATTTCATTTGGATATGAAACAATCTTGTTACTGTTTGCCCCGATTTTATGGTAACTGGAAAACAAAGTATTCTTACCCCTGTTTTCGATTGAATCACTTTTGATTCTTTTTAATGTTTAATAATAAAATCATTAGTCATTCGTTTTGAATGATCATTGAAAGAAAATTGGTTTTGATTATTTTAAAATATTTGATTTGATTTCGATTATGATCCTGTATGCTATTTTAGACTAGCTACAGAATCAGATGATTCTGTAGCTAAGTCTGTAGGATTAAATTTTTATTGTTTTGCTAATAAAATATCTTCCTAACTTGTTATTTTTGGTCTATTGCAGATGAATTCAAAATTGCAGTGGATTTGATGAGCAGTTAAGAGATATTTGAAATATTCTGATGTCATTTTAGTTTTCTAGTTTAGTCGATTTTGGGAATATCTTCCCAGATTATGTAAAACAGTTTGATATTATCCACAGGGAGGTTTTACCCTGTGGAGAGACTTATAAATACCTATCATTTTTTTAATAATAATCATCCTCATTCGTGGGAGAACAAGGATATGGAATTTTAATACAGACTGAGGCACAATTTGGTGTTTTGTTACAGCTTTAGCTTCTCATGATATCAATATTTTGTTTCATGTTGTGTATATCAATTTGTATTTGGTTAATGACTACTTTAGCTATCTTAATCATTTGCAAATGATATAATTTAATCACTGTAATCCATATCTGATTTCTTCCAAGTGTATAAAAACCATAGCAATTGCTTAGTTCAGTTTGTGAATGACAGATTTCTCTTCTTCATGAGTTGAATTATTAAATATAAGTTTTTGCATAACAGGTTTCCCTTATTGCAGAAATTTATAAATCATATAATTGTTATGATTTTTTATGTCTTGTTTGTCCTGTAAACAATTCAAAGAGCAGCACAGCTTATCGTTTACGAGAAGCTTTTGGATTAACCGGTGCGAGTTTTATTCCTCCGACCATCTTCGAAGTCATCATACACAGGGCAAATTTGGAGTGTTCCAGGTCAGTTAGTCACTTGTTTGTTTAGTATATGTATTAGTAGTTTAGTTCAGATATTAGTTTAGTTAGATTTATAGGTAGAATTAGTATATTAGATTGTTAAATTTCAGTAAATATATTAGATCGTTAATTTCAGTAAGTTTTATTTCTTATTCATAAAATCATAAAAATCAAAAATATATCTCTAGCTGTCTTAGGGCAGAAAACAAATGATTTTTATAGGTTTTATTCAAATCTGCAAGTTGTAGATATTGCATATTTGTGAATAAGTTGTAATTCAATTAGAAGTTAGATAGTTAATTATTAGAGTTAGTGTAATAGTAATTAGTAGTTTGTATATATAATAGTTAGAGTAGTTTATATTTAGTTTTAGTTTAATTTAGTAGTTTTGTTTTAATTAGATTAGTGTATTAGTTTGTTTTTATTTATTGTTAGTTATTTTAGTTTCTTGTATTTAGTTTTAGTTAGTTTGTTTTAGTTAGTTTTAGTTAGTTTTATTTGTTTTAGCTAGATTAGTTAGTTTAGATTAGTTTTCTCTTTGGTTTTCTTAGGACCTTAGAGCGGCCAATGGAGCTGTTAAACCCGTCAGGGTGGTTCATCTCAAACGTCTTGGGTTATTAGACAACCCCGGACCGGTTACACTCTCTCAGTTGACGGACGGTCGATTTTTCCCATCAACAAATGGCGCTATAAGGAGGGCCTGAACTTAATTAATGGCACGAGGCGGTCGCAAGAC
>JASDQU010372817.1:50368-70136 GCA_032191745.1 Picea mariana
CAGGGCGGTTGCAAAAACCAGCCTTTCCCTTGCAACCAGTTTCAGTAGATTCTCCTTTCCAGCAATGGGGCCTTGATATCATAGGTCCTATTAACCCTCCATCCTCACAACAACACAAGTATATTGTGACAACCACTGATTACTTCACTCGATGGTCGAAGCTGCTGCGCTAAGAACTGTTAACACAAGTCAGGTGATTGCTTTTCTAAACTCGAATATTATCACCCATTTCAGTATCCCTGATTGTCTAGTCTTTGATAAAGCTTCATAATTTTCTTCTCTAGAGATGAGTGAGTTCACTTTGGAGAAAGGAATAAAGTCGAAGTATTCTGCTAGTTACTACCCCCAGGGAAATGGCTTAGCAGAATCAACAAACAAGAACTTGATCAAAATTATCAAGAGAACCATGGCTGAAAATCNGCACAATGCACTACTGAACACACTGTGGGCTGATAGCGTAACACCCAAATCCGCTATAGGTAACTCCCCCTTTTTTCTCGTTTATGGCAGAGAAGCCATTCTGCCACCTCACATTCTTCTTCCTTCGCTTCAATTGTCACAAAGAGTCCAAGAAGAAGATTGTCCTCCTTTAGAAATCCGCATTAACGCTTTGATGAAGTTAGAAGAAGTAAGAACCCAAGCTAAGCATAAGTTAGACCAACATCGACAATTGATTAAAAGCTGGTTCAATTATAATTCTACTTCTGATAGGAATTTTGAAGTAGGCGATCTCGTTTTAAAGTGGGACAAACCACACGAAGGAAAGAGTGAGCACACCAAGTTTCAAAACTTATGGCTTGGGCCATTTTTTATTGTTGAAAAATTGGGTCCTAGTTCATTTCGATTACAGAATCTTGAAGGGTAGCTTGACACCTATCCGGTGAATGGACAAGCCTTGAAAAGATACTTTGCTTGATAACTACCCTTGTATATTATGTAAATATTTCGTTTTTGTTTGCATTTTTTCGTTTGCTTTCTGTTTTGATTTTTTATTTGAATTGATCAGTTTTTTATGTTTTTGAAAAAATACGCATACCTGTACATTGAGCCATTTAGACTAAAGATGATAGAAAAATTTCTTCGCTGAAATAACTTCTGAAAGTTTGTACAAATATCAGTGATGTATTATTGATATCTATGTTGGAATAATTTTGTTGTTTGAAAGAAGTTTACCGATTTCAATCTTTGAGTAAAGTTTGTCATGATCATCTATTATCTTTTTACGCTGTCCCTTTTCCATAAAGGAATGACTCAAAATATGTCTCCCTGTCATAGGAGGTTGTTTTATAAAACATTTCTGGAGCTGAATAAAGGACAGTGTTAAAAAATTCTGATGAGGTCTAAAAATATGTTAAAATATCAAGATTATCAGCGTCACCCCGCTCAGCTATATATTTACAAAAGAAAACAAAATAAAATTATGAATAAGAGCTATGGGAAGTGCTTGTAAACCCACCGGGATACTGAATAGGTCCGCTGGCAGCGGGTAAATGCATGCATGGCGCCAAGACAACTTCGTCGGGGTACTGAACAGGCCTGCTGGCAGCGAAGCAATGTCGGGTACATGAAAATCTGTAAAAAATTATGAGAAACCTCTTTAATGTCCTTTATTCTGATCTAGAACTTCTTGACAGGATACAGATGTCAAAGTGGGTTAAATGGAAACCCTGTCGAGGCTATGGACGCCTGCTGGCAGTAGTGGCCATGCCAACAGTATTGAAGATTTTATCTTAAATATCATGACTTGTTGATCTTAAGACTGTTATTAGTTTTAATATTTTAAAACACTGCTGGAAAAGATGGTAAATGATGATGTTTGTACGATTCTCTGGTTGTTGTTTTCGAGTTGAAATTTTCTTTGCTGTCCTAATCTGAATTTTTTTTCTTTTGACAGAGATAACTGCTTCTACCAGTGTGTCACCATTGTTGGCAGCCAATTCAATTTTTTCTATTGTCCTATGAGCTTCCTACACCTATGTCTTCTGAACTTCATATTGTCATCGCATTTTTCAAATAGACGATATTTTCATTTCTTGCGACACTTGCAAATTGGTCTCCATTTAGTTTTCACGATTGTAAGCGTGAAAAATCCTCCATCGTTATTTTAACTGTTATGATCTTTTTATTGATATTTTGAATGGCACTCACCTTTGGATTATCATTATGTGGCTGAAAGGATTTTCGAACTATGCCTATTTGGACATTCTTACTTTGATTACATAACTTGATTTTATTAAACTGGTAAGGCATTGAGCATGTAAATTTATATTTTTGGGACTTGCCTAGTCATTGAATTGCATAGGGGTCATGGTTTATTTTGTTTTTATATGATGTGATCCTTATTGTTATTCTTTTATAGCTCTTGGCTTGTCAATTTTATAAATATGGATTGTCACAATGTTTTAAAACTTTTGATTACACACTTATACAGTGGCGCATGGCTAACGTTTGGTGTTGGTTTCATGTTGAATGACAATGGTTTGAAAAATTATGGTTAATGGCGCATTGGTATATTACTCACCGTATGATTCTTTGGTTGGCCGAATCATTTGGTTTTGAACTATGCTATGATTGATTGAACAGAGGATTAATTCACCGGTTGTACTTTGCCATAACTATTATGCATGGCGGTGAATAACTCCACCACCCTCGCATGCGCACATTAATGCTTCCCCTTTGATCGTTCGTAGCTGTTAGACCAAATGACTCTGCTCATGTGCATTGGTAAATTCAACCCAAACCCTTACCATGTGCTCGCACCATGGCCCCTGTCGTCCAAGCTGAACCTAATGGCAGCTAGGCTCTGTTGATGTTCGACAGTGCCCGTAGTGACCTTGAGGACAGTGGGTGGCTTCCATTTATACATAAATTCGATGGTTTTAACCTCTCCGTTGCTAGAAAATTCGCCATGACCTTTGATGGTTGTCGAGCCAAGGTCGACGATGTTCAATTGGAAATTGACGAGCAGTTTATCAGTCTTGCTACGGGTTTTCCTGCCACTGGACAACGATGGTCCAAGAATTGAAAAGTAGAGGAGGTCCCATGGACACTTCTCTTCCAGTCACGTAAAGTTATCTCCTGTGATAAAGGTTTTCCCGTGACCATGCTCAAACAACGTTGGCATGATTTATTGATGATAATCAAACAGTTTATCACCTGCGAAGGTTGGTATGGGTTTTTTTTCTTACACCACCTTCGTTTTCTTATGGTCTTTATGGGTTATCAGCTCAATATGCCCTATTATTTGCATACAATCCTGTTCAAAATGTCTAAGAAGTACAAAAGGAACCAGGCTAATAGTAGCCTTTTTCATTATGGGTTGGTTAAGATTATTGTGGTCTGTCATTTGAGTCTATGCGGAGATTGTTCGAGCAATTTCCTTGCTCAGAATGATTTTGAGGATTTGAACCCTCCACAGGTTGATAAACCTGTGGTGAGCGAGGAAAAAGCTGTACCCCCGGTACCCTACAGTATCCTGCTACCTAAACCCTTGCCTGACTCACCTATCGACCTACCCCACTCTGTGACCAAGGGTGTTGAGACTGATAAGCCTTTGGGAAAAAAGCCTAAGGCAAAACCTACTGTAAACGCCAAAGGCAAAAAGAATGCCCGTTTGATTTCACGAATGGCGAGGAACAAGCCAAAGCCTCCTGTCAACCCGAACCCTATCGTGTTGAGTGAAGACTCTGACTCATAAGTAGAGCGTTTCTTGGCTAGCGAATACCCCTATTCGAAAGGTTTGTGTGTCGAACCCTCGTATGACTTTGTGTCAAACCTAACCCCCTACCTACAGAACGAACCTAACTACCCAGAAATTAAGTTGCCTTGTGAAGCCCCCGGTCATTCATCCAAACCCTCTCCTGCTCTGTCTAAATCTACAGCTCCACCCTGTGATCAATGTAGCTCGTGGTTAGAGAGGTTTTATAATGATGTGCCAATTCTACAGTCAAGAATTCACTCTTTGGAGGACCAGGTTGCACGGCTTACCAGTCAAAAGGCTAAGTTACAAGCCACTGATAAGAAACAAAGGACGACAGGTTCCATCTTGTTTAAAAATGTGGAATCAGCTACAACGGTCCTGAATTCTAAGTTGGCATAATTTGAGCAGCCTCACACAGGTATGTTTTGATATTTCTTGTTTATATAACGAATTCGAATTTGGTTTTGAATAGCTCTGATTACAACATTGATTTGCTCTGTCACATTGTATGCGTTCTATACATAGCTATCCTTTGACTAAATGAAATTTAGTTTTCCCAGCTTAGCTTCGATTCGATTTTCATCGATTTGATTAATCTTGGTGTGGATTTGATTTGTTTGATTTAGTTTAAAATGAATGCTCTGTTGTAAATTAAAGTCGTTTGTATCTATTCTAGACAAGAGTTGTTTCTCGTATTTCAATTATGAACACGATCACATTTCGATTCGATTTGGTTACAATGTATACGATATGATTGGCAACAATTTTGATATGGTTAACTGTTACGGTTTTATGTCCATATGACTTTCGACCAACAAGAATACAATTCGGATTATGTTCAATGTGACTCAGTACAAACATACCCAAATCGTGAATAGATTCAATTCATAATGATAAAACCCAACCGGTTAATTCGCATTGATTTATTATTAACTCGACCATGTATCAGTCGGATTTGTATTGCAATGAATATTCTGTTTGAATTTGAATTTGTAAAACGAGATTGGATTCATGATTTATTCTATATTAAACTCAGTCATGATTTGTTTCGATTGTTTACCCAGTTTACGATTATCACTTCTGTCGATTTTATGAGGTTGTGGTCACTATTTATAGATCCTGTCTGTTGACTGTGCAATGATAAGCGATCGAAATCTATGGCGAATTTTGGTTGATACTGTTATGAATGTTTTATTTACCCATAATCGTAACAGTCTTTCCATCTTTGTATTTAATTAAAATGATATGAATCTTATGCTACATCATTATAGCTATAACGAGTAGATGATGGTTGTGTTGGATTAGATCGTATCACATACGATATGACTCATTGTTGATTTCATTTGGATATGAAACAGTCTTGTTACTGTTTGACCCGATTTTATGGTAACTAGAAAACAAAGTATTCTTACCCCTGTTTTCGATTGAATCACTTTTGATTCTTTTTAATGTTTAATAATAAAATCATTAGTGATTCATTTTGAATGATCATTGAAAGAAAATTGGTTTTGATTATTTTAAAATATTTGATTTGATTTCGATTATGATTATGTATGCTATTTTAGACTAGCTACAAAATCAGATGATTCTGTAGCTAAGTCTGTAGGATTAAATTTTTATTTTTTTGCTAATAAAATATCTTCCTAACTTGTTATTTTTGGTCTATTGCAGATGAATTCAAAATTGCAGTGGATTTGATGAGCAGTTAGGGGATATTTAAAATATTCTGATGTCATTTTAGTTTCCTAGTTTAGTCGATTTTGGGAATATCTTCCGAGATTATGTAAAACAATTTGATATTATCCACAGGGAGGTTTTACCCTGTGGAGAGACTTATAAATACCTATCATTTTTGTAATAATAATCATCCTCATTCGTGGGAGAACAAGGATATGGAATGTTAATACAGACTGAGGCAAAATTTGGTGTTTTTTTACAGCTTTAGCTTCTCATGATATCAATATTTTGCTTCATGTTGTGTATATCAATTTGTATTTGGTTAATGACTACTTTAGCTATCTTAATCATTTGCAAATGATATAATTTAATCACTGTAATCCATATTTGATTTCTTCCAAGTGTATAAAAACCATAACAATTGCTTAGTTCAGTTTGTGAATGACAGATTTCTCTTCTTCATGAGTTGAATTATTAAATATAAGTTTTTGCATAACAGGTTTCCCTTATTGCAGAAATTTATAAATCATATAATTGTTATGATTTTTTATGTCTTGTTTGTCCTGTAAACAATTCAAAGAGCAGCGCAGCTTATCGTTTACGAGAATCTTTTGGATTAACCGGCGCGAGTTTTCTTCCTCCGACCAACTTCGAAGTCATCATACACAGGGCAAATTTGGAGCGTTTCGGGTCAGTTAGTCACTTGTTTGTTTAGTATATGTATCAGTAGTTTAGTTTAGATATTAGTTTAGTTAGATTTATAGGTAGAATTAGTATATTAGATTGTTTAATTTCAGTAAATATATTAGATCGTTAATTTCAGTAAGTTTTATTTCTTATTCATAAAATCATAAAAATCAAAAATATATCTCTAGCTGTCTTGAGGCAGAAAACAAATGATTTTTACAGGTTTTATTCAAATCTGCAAGTTGTAGATATTGTATATTTGTGAATAAGTTGTAATTCAATTAGAAGTTAGATAGTTAATTATTAGAGTTAGTGTAATAGTAATTAGTAGTTTGTATATATAATAGTTAGAGTAGTTTATATTTAGTTTTAGTTTAATTTAGTAGTTTTGTTTTAATTAGATTAGTGTATTAGTTGTTTTTATTTATTGTTAGTTATTTTAGTTTCTTGTATTTAGTTTTAGTTAGTTAGTTTTAGTTAGTTTTAGTTAGTTTTATTTATTTTAGTTACATTAGTTAGTTTAGATTAGTTTTCTCTTTGGTTTTCTTAGGACCTTAGAGCGGCCAACGGAGCTGTTAAACCCGTCAGTGTGGTTCATCCCAAACGGCTTGGGTTATTAGACAACCCCAGACCGGTTCCACTCTCTCAGTTGATGGATGGTCGATTTCGCCCGTCAAAAACTTGTTATGGTGCAATGTATGAGACAGGTTGTGGTATAGGTTGATGGATGGTACATGTTTGGTACTTGATTGAGACACATATCTTGTGATGGTATGTTGGTAATCTTAGTACAGTCATGGTATAGGAATGTGTTGCTGATGTTGGGAATATGTTTCGAGATATGCTCTTGATGATCTTGGAATGAGTTGCATGTGGTTGAGAGTGGGTCTGGTTTCGTAGATGAGACAGTGACATTGGAAGTGACAGTAATAGGTTCAATACAGTGATAGGTTGGATACAATGACAGGTTGACAGTGGAAGAGACAATGGAAGTAGTAGTGATTGTGGCACTAATATTTTAGGATGGAGGGACGGGGCATGGAAAGGGATTTGTAGCCTCCTTCTGGTTGGTACCGGAGAATACAGGGAGTAGGAGCTTCCTTCAGGTCAAATCCTAAGAATCAGGTGGTTGTAGCCTCCTTCTGGTTGGAGCCAGAGAATTCAGGGAGTTGTAGCTTCCTTCAGGTTGGATCCTGTAAATAGGGGGTTGGATCCTCCTTCTAGTTGCAGTTATAAAATTTTGAAGTTGGTGCTTCCTATGAATGAATTATTGATATAGATAAGAAAGTATTTTATGGTTTTCTCCCATTTGGGTTTCCACATAAATATCGGTGTACTGTGTACTTGATGTGATGTATTGAATGCAATCATAGATGATACATTGATAATAAATTGTTGAATACTATTGGTAAAGTTGAATTTTTTATAATGTGGTTAAAAGTGGTATAAACTGCTCATACTGATTCACCCCCCCTCTCAGTATTCCAACAATTGGTATCAGAGAAGTTCCTTCAAGAGTCATTCTAACCATAGGAAGGAGATCATGGATTATGCTAAGATTGGGGTACCACAGTTTGACGGTCAAAACTATTCCTTCCGGAGAAAATGAATGAAAACATATGTGCAAGAACAGTGATTTGATGTATGGTGAGTAGTAGTAGATGGATATAAAGTACCAAACACTCCCCCAACAAATAAGGATGGAAAGAAACTTGAAGATAATGGTGCAAGAGCTAAAAATGCTATCTTGAATGGTTTGACTGAATCAATATACACCAAAGTGTTGCATTGTGAATCCGTAAAAAAAATATGGGAAAAACTAAAGAATATATACGAAAGAGATGACAAAGTCAAGGAATCTAAACTTCAAACCTTTATAGCCAAGTTTGAACAATTGAAGATGAAGGAAGATGAAAACATTATTTCTTACTTTCTATGAGTCGATGAAATAATGAACAATATTAAAGGTTTAGAAGACGAGATGAAAGAACAAGTCATTGTTAAAAATGTATTGAGAACTCTACCAATGAGATTTGATTCAAAGATTTCATATCTAGAATAAAGAKTAGACCTRGCCATAATTACCATGGATAAGTTACATGGGATAYTCACAATTTATGAGATGAGRATAGAGMAATATAATCCAG
Source organism: Picea mariana (assembly GCA_032191745.1). Taxonomy (NCBI): domain Eukaryota; kingdom Viridiplantae; phylum Streptophyta; class Pinopsida; order Pinales; family Pinaceae; genus Picea; species Picea mariana. The sequence goes on from JASDQU010372817.1 coordinate 58,580, forward strand.
TCACGAAGGAAGCAACATTTAAGGCATCTAAGAAGACAAAGAAGAAGAACAAGAAAAATCCAAAGTCATATTGCAGTTGTAGTGATGATTTAGAGGAAGATGAGGAAATGGTAAACTTCGTCAGAAAGTTGAAAATAGGAACCGACAAGTACAAAGGTATGCTTCTATTGAAATGTTTTAATTATGGTGGTATTGGACATTTTTCTCCTAAATGTCCTCATAAGAATAAGGAAAGTGATGAAGAAGAAGATCCTAAAAAGAAAAAGAAAAATAAAAAAGGTAGAAGAAACTAAAAGAAATTATTCAAGAAAAGTCTCTGAACCAAGGAAGATAGTTCCTCATCAGATGAGAATGAAGACAGTGACAGTGATATAGAAAGAGTACTCTTTATGGAGATAGAAGATTATGATGAAGAATATTATGAAGAATATTGCAAAGAAGGAGAAGTCGATTACATAGTAGAATTAATCAGTGCTCTAGAACAAACAAGGAAACAAAGAAAGACAATCAAGTCACTCAAAGCTGAATTAAAGAGGAAAGAAGGATCTTAGAATTCCAACTCCGAAGAATTCAAGACGATGATAAAAAAGTTAAATATTCGTATAGAAGAAGACAAAAGAACTGAAGAAGCACTCAAAGGTCATTTATATGAATAGTACAAGATGATTGAAGGCTTAGAAGTAGAGATATTCATGCTAAGAAAAGATGTTCAAAAGAAGGACATGCAACAAAACAACACCAAAGTATAGGATGAGATCATTAGCAGTCAAAGGCCATACTATGATAGATCCAAACTAGGATACAACTAGATACAGATAGAGAAAGACTCGAGCTCCAAAATGATAGAACAAGAAGCAGAACCAAGTAGCTATGGAAAATCCATCATAGGTCCCCCTAAGAAGGAAGAAGAAAAAAATATTCAAGAAGAAGACTACATAGACACTGCACCACCTAGAAGATTCAAAAGTCAGTATTAGCAACAACCAGTTGTATAAATACCTCAATAAGAAGAAGGCTTCAGAAAAGTATCACATTTTAGAATATCTTCCACTCCCATGTATAATTTTTTTTTTTTTTGGTTTATGTTATTCACGTAATAATTTTGGTCACAAAGTTGTGAACTGTAGAGCCAATGCTAAGAATAGAAACAACTATGAAGGTTACACAAGAAATGGTTATCCAAGAATATCTCATGAAGATTATAGAAACTACAACAGATTTAGATCATTGAGTGATGAGGTAGAATTCTACAAGTGCACTAACTTTGGACATAAGGATGTACATTTCAGAGCATATGGAAGAAATTATCACATAAGAGATGCTTATGTGGCCGCATATAAGATTGAATGTTACAAATGTCACAATTATGGTCATATATCTCTGTTGGATTTACTTCACATGCACCTAGGATTTATTTTTCCTAAGGTTTTTCCTTGTTTATTAGTCATAATTAGTCATTATCCAGTCTCCTATATTTTAGGGGAGAATATTCCTCCTGGAGAATATTCTCTTTCAGTTGACACTTCAGTTTGACTAGTTGAGTTGAGTTTAGATGCTGCATTGGTTTTGTCACCATGCAACATTGGGATCATCACTAGCTAATGCCCACTTTCCTTGGGATCATCACCATACTAATGCATTACCCTTGATTTCCTGATTTAACTCCTCACTACTCTTTGTTCAGTCAGTTAATTGAAGACTAGTTGACTAGTTAACTCAACTAGGTGGCAGTTCACTCCCATAACTGCCTGAGAGACTAGACTAGGTGGAAGTTCACTCTTGTAACTATTGGTGTGTGTCCAGATCACTCTAGACCACCAATATGGCACATTGGTTCTCCTCTAGTACGCACTCATTGAGTTATACAGAGTATATCATGTGTAAATTATTTATTATTCATAACGGTTAATGAGAATTATTCCATTCTTTCCCTCCTTCTTCTTCGTTCTCAAATTCTCTTTACAAATGTGTGTATTAATTTTTAGCTAAATATATTCTGTGTAGGTTCAACACATTTACATGGTATCAGAACCAATGGACTGCTAAGAAAAAGATACACCAAATTTTTTTTGCAGGAACAAAAGATTGAAGATAGCGGAAAGATGGGTTTCCAAAAAGAATTCATTCTTACACCTTACAACTATTTTGCATGGAAGTAGAAAATAACCATACATCTTTGAACCAGAGGGTTTTATAGGTTAACCTTGAATACATATACAGAACCGACATCAGTCATATAAAAATCCAAGTACTTAAATCGCATGGATGAGGCACTCAGAACAATTTGCAGTCTTATTTCTCCTGATCTCCTTTTTCACATATCTTCCTGTAAGACTCCCAATGAAGCCTAGAGAACATTGGAATATCCCTTTGGAAAACATGATTGGATGAGGGGACACATGCTGAAGGTGGAGCTTCTCACATTGGATCCAAAAAGCTTCGACAATATCCAAGATTTCTTTACAAAATTCAAGGATTTACTGTTGTAACTCAAAGCTTGCAAGGTTGATAAATTGAAGGAGGAGAAACAAATGGTTCTCACCATTATCTCCAAGATTAGTCATGAATTATTTGTATTTGTATCCACATTCCATTTTGTCAGATTCGCCTCAAGAGCCACCTGGAAGATGCATTCTCTTGCGGACTTTATCGAATCCATGACACAAGAGAAAACCAAGCTCATCAACATGGGCACAATCAAAGGCCCAAGGGCGAATGCACTCACTGTGCATGATGGAAGCCGAAAATATCATAAATATAAAAAAGATAAATGGAAATCTCATGCACATTCGAAGAAGGAAGGGTACACAAAACCCTTCACCGATGCCTCCAGATCCAAAGGAGAAAAGGGAAGAAAAGGGGAGAAATGCTCGTATTGTCACAAAGGATTCCATCCAAAATCTGCATGCATGAAAAATCAAATAGATCTAATGTCTCAAATACTTCAGAAAAACAACCTTGGAGATCGCATCCTCGAGGGTGCCAAGAAGAAGAAGCTAGAAGATCAGAATTCCAAGAAAGGCAATTCTAGCCATGCCTTAATTGCCATCAATTCCTCTCTCGATTCTTGGATCGTATATTCAGGAGCATCACATCACATGGCTGCCTCAAAAGAAGTATATTCTTCTTTGGATGAATGAAAAGGTCCTCATATTCTGATGGGGGACAACTCTTCTATCGAAGTCACCAGCAAAGGAAGGATTGAACTCACCAACGGAAGCTTCGAGAATGTGTTGCACGTTCCCAAACTTTCTGTCAACCTTCTCTCCATGTATCAGATGATGAATTTTGGCACCGAAAAGAATTTCATATTCACACCAAATTCCATGGACATCTACGAAATGCAAACCAACTCCAGGGTTGCTACCGGTGAGGTAAATCATCAGTCTAGATTGTATACTTTTTATGAATTCATTGAACTTGATTCTGCTTTATTGCTTACTCATGTTGATGAAAGTAGTAGGATATGGCATGAAAGGTTTGGACATTTGAATTTCAGATACATGCAACAACTTAGCAAGCAAATATTGGTTGATGGTCTACCAGACATCCATTTCTCCAAGGGAGTATGCGAGGGATGTGTTCTCGAAAAACACCCTCAAGAGAAATTTGACAAAGGACAGTCTCAACGAGTTTCCGCACCTTTAGATCTGATCCACAGTGACCTTATGGGTCCTTTTCTACATCCATCCATCAGCAAAGTGATGTTTGTTCTCATTTTTGTTGATGATTTCTCACGTTTTACATGGATCTAGTTTCTCAGGAAAAAATACGAGGTCTTTCAACACCTCAAAGATTTCAAAGCCTTGGTTGAGACACAGTCCGAAAAGAATATCAAAGTCCTCTGAACTGATAATGGGGGAGAGTATGTAAATCATGAGATCCATAATATTTTCCATGAGGCAGGGATTCAATTGCAGCACATAGTTCCCTATACTCCACAGTAAAATGGAGTTGTTGAGTAGAAGAAAAGATCTCTAAAGGAGATGGCATTGTGCATGCTGCATGAAAAGTCTCTACCATAGATACTATGGGCCGAAGCACTTAATTGTGCAACATACATCCAAAACAGATCTCCCCATAGATTTTTTGAGGATAAGACCCCCTACAAGGCTTGGAGCGGCCTCAAACCAGAAGTGACCCACTTTTGCATTTTCGGTTCATGTCCATGGGCCCAGATTCCCTCTGAAAAGAGGAAGGCACTTGATCCACAGAGCACTGAGTGAATTTTTGTTGGCTACCCCGACGGTGTGAAGGGATATAGGCTTATTGATCTTTCCTCGGACTGGCTCATCATTGAGCGTAGTGTCCAATTCGAGGAATGTGTCTCGCATGTACCTCAACAACCGCATGCAGACACATTCATTCTTCCACCTGTCCGAGATGATGAGCATGCACATGATGACTCTTCTTCAGACGAGAGTTCTGATTCAGAGGACTCAGATGATTTATATTTAGAGTCAGTGCAGTGAGATGTAGAGTTAGAGCATCTAGATGCAGTTACAGAGCTAGAGCAGAGGCCCAAGTGGGAACAGACTACTCTTCAGGATGCAGAGGATCTCGTTGGTGATCCAGTCGATACTAGGAGGACTTGATCTGATTTTGAGGAGCCTCCTATGCACTCACTACCACTGAAACATTTCTCTCCAAGAATATTTTCTTGGTTCAGTCTTCAGATCCACAGTCTTATGGTGAGGCTACTAGAAATCCCTTTTGGGAATCTGCCATGTCGGAGGAGTACAACTCCCTCCTCGAGAACCAGACTTGGGGTCTGGTTCCCCTTCCTTCTGGAAGGAAACTTGTTAGATGCAGATGGGTCTACAGGACCAAAAGCATAGAAGATGTACATATTAGTAGATAGAAAGCCATGCTTGTGACTAAAGGCTTTCAACAGGTTCATGGTATTGACTATGATGAGACCTTCTCTCTAGCAGCGAAGATGGATTCCATGCGATTGGCATTTTCCATTGCAGCAGCCAAGGGATGGGAAGTCCATCAGATGGACGTGAAGAATGCATTTATTCATGGTGATATCTCTGAGGAGATCTACATGGAGCAGCCCCAGGGATTTATGCAGGACTCATGTTTGGTCTGTCGACTGAAGAAATCCATTTATGGCCTCAAGCAGGCTCCGAGGGCATGGTATGCCAAGATGGACTCCTACCTGCTATCGCAGAACTTTGTATGTTGTAAATTAGACCCAAATGTCTACATGTTCAGGATGATTGATTCACTTCTACTTTTAGTTATGTATGTTGATGATTTGCTGATCACTAGTTGCTCAACTTCAGCAATTGCTGTAGTCAAGAGGATCCTACATGACAGGTTTTTGATGACGGACACGGGTCCTCTACACTTCTTCCTTGGACTTGAGATCAATCAAGATGCATAAGGCATCAAACTGTATCAGGCCAAGTATGCACAAGATCTCCTTGAGAGATTTCACATGACAGACTGCAAGTCTTCTTCGACTCCTTTCCTATCAGGAGTCAAACTTGAGGATAGGGGGAAGACTCCACTAGTTGACAACACATCGTACAGACAACTAGTGGGGATCTTTTTGTATCTCAAGACTCACACACTCCAGACCATACCTCTCCTATGCAATTGGTGTAATTTATAGGTTCATGCAAGATCCTCATGAGCTACATTGGAAGGATGAAAAGCATATCCTTCAATATGTACAGGGCACCATCACCTTTGGGATTCATTATGCAGCAAAATCTACATTATATCTCATCGGGTTTACTGATTCTGACTGGGCTGGCGATAGCACTAATTGCAAGTCCACATCTGGTTACTCACTCAGTCTTGGTTCTGGGCCTATCTGTTGGTCGAGTAAGAAGCAAGCTGCCATTTCTCTATCTTCATCCAAGTAAAAGTACAGATGGGTGGTTAACACAACTATTCAGGCTATGTGGCTACAACATTTTCTCATTGAGTTGGGCATTTAGTTTCATCGGTCGATCGTCATCTGGTGTGACAACCAGAGCACTCTGAAGTTCTGCAGAGATCCAGTTCAGAGGTAGCAGATGAACCAGATCGAGATCCACATACACTACATCCGGGAATTAGTACACGAGGGAATCATCAACCTATAGTTATATCCTTTAACATAACATACGACAAACATCTTCACCAAGACCTTCACTGAGCAAAAATTCCATTCTCTACGAAGTCATCTTGGAGTGAAGGACACAGTTGCCTAGCAAATGTAGTTCTTCTTTTTACATACATTGTACCTTGAGGGGGTTTTTTTCCCATGAGGTTTTCCCTCTTTCCTCACTTTATTTCAATGTATCTTTTGTATTTGGGTAACTAACATGGCTTCGTTGTCAGGACCCATTCTTTATTTTCACTATAGTGATGTTCAGGGGGGGTGTTGGAGTTACTTCACCGACACCTAGGATTTATTTTTCCTAAGGTTTTTCCTTGTTTATTGGTCATAATTAGTCATTATCTAGTCTCCTATATTTTAGGGGAGAATATTCCACCTGAAGAATATTCTCTTTTAGTTGACACTTCATTTTGACTAGTTGAGTTGAGTTTAGATGCTGCATTGGTTTTGTCACCATGCAACATTGGGATCATCACCAACTAATGCACACTTTCCTTGGGATCATCACCAAACTGGCACATTACCCTTTATTTCTTGAGTTAACTCCTCACTACTCTATGCTCAGTCAGTTAACTGAAGACTAGTTGACTAGTTAACTCAACTAGGTGGCAGTTCACTCCCGTAACTGCCTGAGAGACTAAACTAGGTGGTAGTTCACTCCTGTAACTGTTGGTGTGTGTCCAGATCACTCTAGACCACCACTATGGTGCATTGGTTCTCCTCCAGTGTGAAATCATTGAGTTATACAGAGTATATCATGTGTAAATTATTTATTATTCATAACGGTAATACTCCCTTGAGCCATCCTGATTGAGCCATACTCCAGTGTGCACTCATTGAGCCATCCTTCTTATATACTCCCAGTAATATGAATTTTGAACAAGGGGAGTATATGGAGTGGCTACTACAGATTACAGAATCATTTTTTGAGCAGTTTGTAGAGTTGAAAAAGGAAGATTCAAAGAAGTTAGATAGAAAAAGTATAGAATGACATATTAATTAGTTGAGAATAAGTTCTCCCATGCTGGCATCATTAAATAATTTCACACCTTTAGTAGCCGTTCATGTATGGTGGATTGAGTGTATGTACTTAGACATATATATCTTCAGTACATATTGTTCCATACATGTAGATTCTGATTTGTAGATTGAGCAGATGGTTGTTGTAGACAGTTGTAGTAGAATCATACAGTTGACTAGACAAACCATGGACATTTTAATGACATATGAACACAAATAAATTCATGAGATTATTGGAAGGTCTAGATAGATATATCACAATGCATGATCATTTGGAATCATACATCAGAGGAATATCATTGACACACTTTTTGGGCAGGGATATATTCATTACAAGTTCGAGGATGCATTGCAGATCAGTGGAAATATATGATTCGGTCTGAGAAATAGGGATATGTGATGATCAATTGCAACAAAGAATTATTTAGATTAGTAAAGTGACATATGGTTCAACATTGTGGACAATTGAGTAACAGGGTTATGAATAGTTTATGACATATGAGATAGATTCATGAGATGCTTATAAGGTATATAAGACATGAGTTAGAGAATATGCATAAAATTGTATTTACAATTGGAATCAGTTTGTCACAGAAAGGAAAGCAGTGAAAGGCACAACGGAACAAGGAAAGAGAAATCGTCAGCATAAGTTATATCATCAGAAGGAAATCATTGAATAGTATGGTCAAGTGATTGAAGAAATCAAGTAATTAATGTTATATATATATGTCAATGAATTTCAATAGGAAGCACCAATGGATGATAAGAAGCAATGAAAGAGAGTAAAGGAAACATTTCACAAGTATCCCTACATTTATCTACATAGAACCTTGCATAGAAGTCAAGTCATCAGAAAGGAAGACCAGTAGCATGCAGAGAGGGGGAGACATACTGATAAGGGGAGTTATCCTTTTTCCCGTGATTTTTTATAGCATGTATACTTTCAAAGGGAGTCACTCTTTGACATTTAAATAGAGGTGGAACATGAAGAGAAACATGGAGAGAAAGAACAAAGGCATGGAAATGGAGAGAAAGAACAAGATGCATGAATACAGGAGGAGAATCCCCAAGGAGAGACACCCTTTTCCATTGATGTCAAAGGGGGAGAGATAAGAATAATGTCATGGATACATGGGGAGAGTTGGACACAAGGGAAGCATGAGCATGAGTATGTATAAGTGTTTCCATCAATGCATGCCATTAGTGTTGTCATCAATGCCAAAGGGGGAGATTGTTGGACAATTTCTTTGGACAATTGATTTTCATTGATGTCAACCCTTGAATATTGATGTCAACCCTTGAAGATAGATTTCAACCTTTGAATATTGATGTCAACCATTAGAGAATTCTGAAATCCCCATAGATATCATGAGATCGTTGGACAAGGATCCCTAGAGGTGTGGTTATAGTACCCAAAGTTGGTTGAGTAATTTGGACATGAAGGACAATTTGAATGAAGGTAAGACACTCATATATGGATAGAATGCGTCATGTCATTTCCGGTGATATGTGGTATGCCACGTGATTCCTTGTGGTGGAGGAGTTATGACCTTGTGAAGTTAGAAACCCCAAAGAATGGTCAAGAAGCCCCTAGTTGGTTACAATTCAATGAATGAAAAGGGTAAAGCGGTTGTAACAAGAAAGTTCAAGAAGCCCTAGAGTTAAGTAAAGAGGTCCTAAAGTTAAGGAAATATGTTACTTAGAAAAAGTATAAATAGACCTCAATAAGTCTCTCATAAGCACATTTAATATACACACAAGTTCATTGAATATCTATATAATTGATCAAGTGATTCTTATCTTAGGTAACCAAGTATATATGAGGCATGTTTTAGAGGGAATATGAAGTAAAGAAGGGAGAAATTCCAAGTGAGGATGAAGTCTTGAGAGGATGTGTTCTAAGGTATGTTATTTATAGGTCATCTTACCATTTTTTCTATAACATTGTCTCTAGAATGATTCCGATAGCAAAACCTGGATGGTATTGATATGACATATCAAGGTACCTTTGGTAGATATTTATGCTTCTAGGTTGTTGTATTTTGGGATATACACTTTGTGGAAGATAGGGTTTGTGGCTAGTCCTGAAACTAGTCTAAAACAAGTTTTTTGGGTAAAATAGTCATGACTATTTCATAGAGAATCTAAATTTGATGAGACCAAATTAATTGGTTATATTTTAGTCTATTGTGTACAATTTTCATATTCTGATATCAAATATTCCATGTGTGGCATTCTCTACAAGTTCACTCTCTAGAATAAGCAAGAATTCAGCAAGGTCTGCCATTTTTTCTATAACTCCTTTTATGGGATGTTCCAAGCAGTGAAACTTAGAGGAATTGCAGATAAGACATTGAATAACATTGGGTAAATTTTTCATACCTTATTCATTACATGTACACAATTATGCTTGCTGAAAGATAGGGTTTGTGACTAATCCAAAAGCTAGTCCCATGAGACTAAGGTAAAGTTTGATGAAGATTCTATTCTCTTGTTGCTGAAGTTGAGGAAGGTATGCAAGTCTGTGATCACATACACCAGGTATGTTACATATTTAAAGGTATGTTTATATGCATGTTTTTAGGTTTACATGTTTATGGTGTTATGGTGTATGACATGATTGAGACATATCATGAGTGATATGGTATATGGTTGAGGCACATGGTTTGAGGAGCATCTTGGATATTGAGAATATTGTTTGAGATACATGAAGTACTTGTTGGTGATATATATACATGCTTGGTACACATTTGGAACATATTCTTGGCATATGGTTGAGGAATTTCATTGATGATATCTTATTGTATTTGGTATATGATTTGTTGTATCGTTGATGCACTTCTTTGATACAGGATTGGTACATGGTATGGTGATGGTTGATGTACATGGTTGGTACATGGTTGATTTACATGTTTGATGGTACAGGATTGGTGCATGGTCCATGCACTTGTTATGGTACATGGTATGATATAGGTTGTGGTATAGGTTGATGCATGGTAAAGGTTTGGTACTTGATTGAGACACATATCTTGTGATGGTATGTTGGTAATATTGACACATGATTGGTAGAGGCATGTGTTGGTGATGTTGGGAATATGTTTCCAAATATTATCTTGATGATATTGACATGAGTTGCATGTGTTTGAGAGTGGATATGATTTTGTATATGAGACAGTGACAATGGCAGTGGTAGTAATAGGTTGGTTACATTGATAGGTTGATTACAATGACAGGTTGGATATAGTGACATGTTGACAGTGAAAGGTTGACAGTGGTAGTAGTAGTGATTGTGGCACTTATATTTTAGGGTGACAGGATGGGTCATGGAAAGGGGGTTGTAGACTCCTTCCAGTTGGCACTAGAGAATACAGGGAGTAGGATCTTTCATCTGGTTGGAGCTTGAGAATCAGGGGATTGTATCCTGCTTTTGGTTGGATCCAAATAATTCAAGGAGTTGTAGCTTCCTTCAGGTTGGGGCCTCCTTCTAGTTGCAGTTGGAGAATTTGGAAGTTAGTTCTTTGTATGAATGAATTCTTGATATATATATATATAAGAAAGCATTATGTGGTTTTCTCCCATTTGGGTTTCCATGTAAATGCTAGTGTACTGTGTACTTGATGTGATGCATTGAATGCAATCATAGATGATACATTGATAATAAACTGTTGAATGTTATTGATAAAGTTGAGTTTTATATACTGTGGTTAAAAGTGGTATAGAGTGCTCATACTGATTCACCCTGCCCTCCTCTCAGTATTCCAACAACAGTTGGAGAATTCTTGGGGTCCTATCAAGTATATTTCCTATCCAACCTGTGTTGGAATCCCTGGAGGGGAGTGGAAAGGCATGTGGGACTATGAGCAGTGAAGGTGGATTCCATTCCTTGGGTTATGCAGGTTGAGGGGAAGAAAGTTGGTGGATTGAAATTTTCTATGAGAATTTACTGTTGAGAAAGGGACATTAGCCAACCTTAGGGACAATCGTCTCTTGTGTATTCATAGCCCCAACTCGGAGGTGGCTTGCTATTGATATCTAGAACATCAATCCTATGGTTGGAAGGAGCGTCCATCCTCTATAGTGGGTTGCACATTTCATTAAGATAACTATTCTTATGTCTAGTGTCTATTCATGTTAATTGTTGATATAATTGTTGTGCAATTTACTCTGAGTTATCTTGGTTAAATTCTACTTGTTGTGAGCAGAATGATGCAATCAAATATTTATTCATATGGTTGAATGTTTTTTTATGTTGTTTAATTGTTGTTGTGCACAGTTATAGTAGTTGCAATTATGTTTTTAAGTAACATAGACTGTTGCATGAGTTTGAGTGTCATGTTGTGTGTTATTTTTGCATATAGATTTGGTATCAAAAAAAATTTATTGGGTAGTTTTAGTGGTGACGTTACCAAACTAGGGGTT
>JASDQU010372818.1:0-53180 GCA_032191745.1 Picea mariana
TTCAAAGATACATCTTGTTTTTCATGTTTCATGCTTAAAGAAGGTGATTGGAGCTAAGTGCCAAATTCAAACCAACCTTCCAGAGTTAGCTGAAGAAGGATCCATTTGGCTACATCCAGAAGCAATTTTGGACCAACGTGAGCATCACCTATGTCAGAGAACCATCAAGGAAGTTCTAGTCTAGTGGAAATATACAACTCTAGTAGATGCCACTTGGGAACCAGCTACCATTCTGCAACAATTTCCTCATCTCAAGCCTTGAGGACAAGGTTGTTGTTAAGGGGGAAAACATGTTAGGGTCCTAACTCACACATAGGTAGAACAATATATTCGGATGTAATAAAGTTCAATATTAATAAGGCATTTCAATAAAATAGAATAAGGTGGATGTAAGAAGACCTAATAGAAGCTTTCACTTCTAGAAGGATCTTCCTCTAGATGCTTCTTTTTAGTATAAATAGGAGTTGAGGGTATGAGAACCCTAGCTTGAATATTATTGTAATAGAGCTCTACTCAACTGGAGGTTGCCCCCTCGAAGAGGCCCATGAAAATTGCTTCCAGATTCAAAGTGTTATTTCTGTTATTATTTTCATATCATTTCAGTGCTATTGTGGTGAATGTTCTAGTTATATTGTTGTTATTATGTCATTTCTAGCATTTTATTTCTTTTCTTCATACATTTTATATCTGACATATTACAGACACTATGAAAAACTTATCCAAATAATTTTTGAATATGCCATTCATTAAGAACATAAAGATAACTAGTGCATTGGTCAGTCCAATTGGCACCACTGCAAATTCATAATGCCCATACCTGGTCCTAAAGGTTGTCTTATGAATGTGTTCTTCCTTGATTCTTACCTGATGGTATCCTGACCTTAGGTCAATCTTCCTAAATATCCTTTCTCCTTTTAACTGATCAAAGACGTTATCAATTATGGGTAGAGGAAACTTGTTCTTTATAGTATACTTGTTCAGTTGTCGAAAGTCAATACATAGTCACAAGGTTCCATCCATCTTTTTGACAAAAAGTACTGGTGCCCCCCAAGGTGAAACACTTGGATGTATGTACCCTTTCTTCAACAATTCCTCTGACTGCATTTGTAATTATTTTAACTCTGAGGTGCTTAGTCTATAAGGTGTTTTTGAAACCAGGGAATCTCCTGGCACTAAATCAATTGAGAAATCTATCTCCCTTCTTGGTGGAAACCCTGGTATTTCTTGGAATACATCTTCAAATTCCTGTAGTACCGAGAAACATTCAAGTCTTGGCCCCTTTTTATTTTCTATATCTTTCACATGAGCTGCATAAAATTGGCATCCTTTGCTAAAAAAATTGTTGAGATGTAAGGATGAAATATCCCTTATAGAGATGGGTCTTGGAACTCCTTTCACAGTTCTCTGTTTTCCATCTCCATCAATACATGTAAATGTCTTGTTATGACAATCTAGGACAACATGATGATTCTCCATCCAATCCATTCCAATTAGAATATCATAAGACCCCAATGGTATGATATTTGGATCGGAATTTGTATTCATACCATTAAGACTTATGGAATAAATTTTCACCATATCATGGATTCTCCTTTTGGTTCGAGTGGTTAGCTGAACCAAACTTGATTTTCCAGGCATACTTTTCTCCAAATGTAATATATCAACTATTTTAGAATCAATGTAACAATGAATTCCTCCTGAATCAATTAAAATAACAACAGACTAATTTATGATCTTACCTTCCACATCGATCATATTCAATTGGTACTCTGCTTGTTGATCATCAAAGGATGCCTATATTATTTCGATATCTTTGATTGTTTTGCACAATATTCACTCTGTCCTTTCTGTATGGGAAATCCTTTTACAAGTGATCTTATTTGCATCCCCAACATTGGATAGGTGGTCTTCCCCTTTTTCCCGAGGAGTCTTATTTCTTGGATTCACCCTTAGCATATTGATCTTGATTATTTATATTAGGCTCATTCCTAATGAAGGGAGTACTGGATTTTCGCATCCTTCTTTCTTCCAAAGTGGTTATCCACTAGAGTGCAGGATCTCCTGCTGCATGTCCACTTCCATCAGCAATTTGGATCTACTTCAGCTCTTCGGAGTTTCAATGTTTGGTAACTAACATGTCACATCAATTAATCCATTTCAATTTGTGTGGGAACACATCGAAAGTTTGGAGTAACCTGCCTTATGCCCCACAATTATCCTGACACTGACACATAAACCCTCGGTGAAACCGAGGTTTGGATTGTAGGACCTCTTTGGGAAATTTACTCCCATGCAACTTGGGCCCTCGCAATGCCTCCTTGCCATCGATCTCTCTCTCCAATGGGATCTGACGGTTGTGACTTAACCTTTTCTTCTCCCTCATCAAACAACCCTCGTTCATTTGCCCTCTAATCCAATGATCTTGGATCTCTCTTGATCGCACAATGGAGATCTCTCCCGAATTCGAAGGGATGGTCATGATCCTTCGAACCCTTACCAAGGATCTCTGACATTCTAACTCATGTGTAGTTTATGCAACGTCATTCCTCCTGAGATTTTCAACTTCACGGTCATAATTCAATCTTAACAACAAGACTTTGACCAACAGACCCAGCCCATACCAGCCCAATGTTTCAACTAGAAGCTCTCATACCAATCTATAACATAGCCAACCACCCATAGGCTGGGGTACGCCACCTTCAAGCCCACCCTTGGGACTTCTTTCTCTTACCAATACCCTTCTAAATTAGTAAGGATGCATAAAAGAAAAAGGATTTAATGACATGCACAACAATAACTAGTAAGCATGTATATTCTAAAGATGTAATCAAACAATAAATAAATACACAACATAATACATTAATATACATGTATATAATACCATAACAGAGAGCACTTATCTTTATAAAACAAGACACCAATTGTTTGTAGACCAAGGATGTTCCACCCAACCATAGACGCTACTCTTCCCAAATCTCAACAACATTGTCATCCTCGAGCCAGGGCTATGAGTCCACAAGGACGGTTCCAGAGTGTTAGTTGGATTCCCAAACTAGTCAACACTCAAGCTATGATACGATTTCCTATTACTCACAACAATCCAAGTAACCAACTCTCCACTACCCAACTTGCACCACCCAAGAGAATGGAGCTCCACCCTTCTCTTCCACGCAGTCCCTCAGGCTGTCCTTTTCCTTATTTTGGGCTCCAATGTGACTGGTCGAGAATCTCAGTGCTGGAACCCTCAGGAATCATAGATGTGAACAACGTTGGACATAGGACAACTCATATCAGACATTAAAGCCTCAATTTATGGATGAATTACACCAGCGACCACTACAAACAACAATACCATAGCTAACCTTCGACATTTTGTTTCCCTTTCCCAAATCAAGATGAAAGTGAGGGTGGATCAATGAGTGGGTATGTAAGGATGGAATGAATGAATGAATGAGCAAGCTAATGAATGCATGAATCAATGATGGAGTGGAGGAATGAATAAGAAAATGAATGAGCGAACAAGCAATCAACAAACAAGCCATTATCCAAATGCCCCCCCCCATTAGACTAGAGGAGGGTTTAAGTAATTCATGGGGATTCAAGAACCTCCTGGACTTCCCCAAGAAGGCCATGTAACTGATCGACCCCCTTAGACCAAAGGGTAATTAAAATAAGAAATAAGCATTTAGCCCCTCAAGCCCCCTCTCTTGTGGAATCATAGCCCCCTATAACTCTAGTCTTTGTCCATCTAGAAGCAAATGATGTATGTATTATTAATAATGATCAAAAAATTACATTTCTTGGGAAAACTAGCCTTTTTAATAATTGTTTGGGCACTGTGGCCTCTCAACATTGTAACAATACATTATTTAAAATAGCGGTTCAAAATCGAGGGTGTTACAAAATTGGTGCATTCGAGCATTCAATACATGTTGGGTGACTTTTCCCCACGATACCCAACCACTTATCTTTTTATCTAGGAATGTGCTCAATGTTAATTTCGGAAAATGATAGGTTCTATTTCCATAACTATTAGTGTTCCATGGAGAATTATTTCCATAACCGATTCTAGTTCCCCATGCTATCATCACCTATCCTAGAGATAACTACCTACCTCTCCATCATTTCCATTTGTTTCTTTGTAGCCACTTGTGGGGTTATCTTGTTCCATCCTTTGGTTTGTACTCAAACATTTATACATTATTCTTCTCTTAATATTCTAAATCTATTTTAGGTACGACCTATATATATCATCCTTCCTTATTGTTCTAACTTGTATAATCTTTCTAATTATTACATTTTTTATGAATAATTTACCTCTAAGTCCTACTATAACCTTTATTAGTGCGTATCCACCATGCACTTACCTCCTGCATAATGCCTTTCCACATACACTTACCTCTTGCTTAGTGCCTATCCACCATGCACTTACCTCCCAAGAGACGTCGTTAAAATAACAAAGACCATAGATTTCGTGCAGGCCATAAAGGAACAATACAAACATGAAACATCCAGCTTATATCCATGCATTCATTTCACATTCATTCTTAACATCCACATAATTGCTCCACAAAATACTACATAATGTGAGACAAACAGTCAGACCGGAATCCATAAGATACAAAGATTTTTTTTCTTTATGCTTCATTTATTAAGATCAACATCATTCAAATACATATTAATACACAAAGGGCCGAAACCCGCTCAAATACATATTAATACAAAAAGGGTCGAAACCCGCTCAGAGAGGATTCATAGTGAAAAATATACTAACAATACGACTCCAATATCAATCTAATTTCTCTCTCATTTTCACGTAATATCTCTGAAAAAATAAGAAAAGAAAACATAACAAGAAATACTACAATGAGTAGCTAGAGATCTAACTCATCTATAACTAACATAATGATGAAATCCTTGTTAACTTAAAACCAAATGCTTACATATCAACACACATTCTCCTTATGTCTATTGGAATGTGGTATTCATAACAACCTTGCCAACTCACCCACAACCTCAACCATGATTAGTAGGGTTGTTCCAAAAATAGTTACAATCATTACTAAAGATATTCAAGGATTTGGCATGCATGTGATCTATCCAAGTCTTTGTGTGTAGTACAAAATTGGTTGACAAACACAATAGATTGCTTATTGGCTCACGCACTACATCTTGGTGCCGCATGGTGAAAACTCTTGGCTACCAACTTGTGGTGCACATGTAGTCTTACTAAAAACTTAGGGTGTCAACACAAACACGTTGTTTAATTATTCTTTTATCCCTTTTAATCATCAACTTATCTTTTCCCACAATCAAAATTTCATCAATATATAATAATAAGACAATAAGACAATGAAATTGCAATTTTTATCTCTTTTAATGTGTATACACTGATTTTCATTTAACCTTTTAGAACCACGACCATGCATAAAGAGTCAAATTTGTTGTAGCATTGAGGATGGGCTTGTTTCATCCCACATAGACTATTCTTCAACATGCAATCCAAATTTTCTCTATCTTTTTGAATAAATCCTTTTGGCTTCTCCATATATATCTTTTCCTCCAAATCCCCATGGAGGAAGGATGAATGGAAATTTAATTGCTCCAATTCTAAATCTAGAGAAACTACAAGATCATGTACTACTTTTAATGATGACATTTTGACAACAAGAGAAAAAATTTATGTAAAATCAATACCTTGCTCTTGCATGAATGCTTTCATCACTAGTCTTGCTTTAAATCTTTACCAATTTTCCTTGCCTTCATGTTTTATTCAATACACCACTTGTTCATTAAGACCTTTCCTCCCTTTTTCCGTTCAACCAAATCCCAAGTCTTATTATCATGTAGGGATTTCAACTCTTCTTGCATATCCTTTCACCATTTGATATTTTTTTCTTGTTCTCATGCTTCCTAAAATCAAACAGGTTCACCTTCATAAGTCAATGAATCTATATTCTAAGTAGGATTCCTTTACCAAGGCCTATGTGGCTTGATAGACCTCAAAATTGATAAATTTTGTGGCAGGATTTCTCCTAATGGCTGTTGATTTTTCTGTTATTCATGCTTTTTTTTTGTTCCTTGTTTTAATTTTGTTGCAATGGATGTTCATTATTTCCAACAATGTCTTCTTGTAATGGTGGTTGATTTTCTTGTTGTTCATGGATTTAAAAAATTTTGTGTGTCTCCACAGCTTTGCTAGTACTTTTTCTTCATTAAAAATGACATGGCTACCTCTAATAACTCTACTTTTTACAGGATCCCACAACTGGTAACCTAACTCATTATCAACATTTTCCAAGAAAATGCATTTCAATGACTTTTCATCCAAATTGAACCTTTGTTTGTAGGAATATGCACATATGCTTTACAACCATTTTTTTTTATATTAGTGTAACTTAATCCCTTATCGGTCCATACCTTTTCAGGGATTCCATCATCTAATTATGGTTGTGGGAGAGATATTATTAAGAAACAACTTATATGAACAACCTTTGCCAAAAAATACTTAGGCAAATAAGGATTTGAAAGCACAATTCTCACCTTCTCCGTTATTGTCTGATTCATTCTCTCAACCATTCTATTTTTTTGTGTGGTGCACATAAATGTTTTTACATGCTTTATACCATGTTTACTACAATATTCTTCGAAGGATTTAGAGAAATACTCTCCACCACTATCTATTATAATACATATTAATAATTTGTTAGTTTCCCTTTCAGCAACCATATGAAATTTATGAAGAGTGCCTCAAACTTTATTCTTTCTCTTGATAGGGAAATCCAACAACCTTTTTTGATGCATCATCAATAAAAAGTAACAAAATTTAAGCATCCCCTCCAATTATTTTACATTCATTGGGACAAAAAAATCATAATGTACGAAGTCTAATATTTATGTATCCCTTTTAGGACTATCCCTTATAAATGATACACTCTTTTGTCTACCTATAATACAATGTTCACAAAATTTAAATTATGCACCTTTAATTCTAGGAAGATTTTTTTGTTCAACAAGGATGTTTAGGTCTCTTTTTGTCCTGTGCCCAAGTCTTTTGTGCCACAAATTTGTTGTAGGATCCTCTTTAGTAACAGCAACAATATCTAATTTCTATAGTTTTGATTTTAATGTGTATCTAGAGAGCCTCTTTTCTTCCCCTTTGCAACAACCAACAAAACCTTTACAATTTTCTAGCTTCCCTTGCCAAACACTATATGGAAACCTTCTTCATCTAGCTTCCCCACTGAAACCAAATTTATTCCACGACTTGGCACATGTCCGACATCTTTAAGAATGGAATAAGGCCATCTTCTATCCTTATTAGAACATCTTCTTCTCCTTCAATATTACAAATACTTTTATTACCTAAGCGAACCTTACCCATATTACCAGATTTATAAGAGATAAAATTTTATGTGCTTGGGGTAGGATGTTAGGAAGCCATATAATATAAAATCCAATCACTATCACGACTAGAAGTATAAAGGCATGCATCCTCACAAGAAACAATCATTAATACCTCACCATCTCATGTAACAACAATAGATTCTTTGTTATTGTTGTTGTTGCTTTCCTTTTGCTCCCTTTTTAATATCCTGCAATATTTTATGACATGGCCAAGTTTTCCTCAATGATAACACGTTATTCTTCCATGCCTAGTATTTGACTTGTCCTTAGAGATGGATCACCTTTATTTCTTTCTATTTGGTTTCTTTCGGCGGTCACTAAGGGTTAATGCCTTCATATTTAACATTTCCTCTCGAATGGATTTCTTGCCCATCTCTTCATTTAATAAACTATTAGAAACAAATTAAAAACACATTTCACTTTTTGGTGTTGCATTACATATGGTGAAAACCGAGTTTTTCCAACTATCACGCATTGAGTTCAAGAGTAAGAGGCCTTGGATCTCATTATACGAGGTAGTGGATCTCATCATATTGTGTTTTCCAAATACTCTTGGAGAGTGGAAATTGTGAGCCACTTGTAAATGAACCCTACACACATCTAATCTCCAACAACTACCATTTGCTAAAAAAAAACATTCAATAATAAACTTAAACAAATCTCATGGTAAAACACCAAACATAATAAAACTAAGAGAAAGAAAAAAGAACACAACACGATGTATTTTATGTTTAAAAAATAAAAAAACACTCAATAATAAAGTTAAACAGAACCAAACACACCTAGGATATCATAGAAGAAGGTAGACAAAGACCATGGGCTAAGAAGAAACTATTCAAGTATGAAAAAGTCATGTAAGAATCTAAATATTTTAAGTTTTGGCTTTTTGGGGGAGATTATCTATTTAATTTTTCCCAAAATCTAGTGAGAAATTATTGAATCTGCAAATTTTGAATGGTTAAGTCTGTCCATCTATGTATTGATAAGTGGAATTTATAAAACAAAAAATTATATTTTCTACTTAATTTATATAGTGAAATTCAAAAATATCAAAATACATAACATTTAGAAAAAAACCTTTTATTTTATTTATTCTCACATACAACAATATTACTCTTCCAACATTAACTCCGACATTAATGGGCTTACATATAATGAGTTGTTTGAAAACATTCAAGATCGTCCAAAACTACCTTCCCAGGATGTACGGAACATATACCTTCTTATCTCTATCGTCGGAGGGGACATTCACTTATAATGGATGTACGGAACATTGACCTTCTTATATCTAACTTTCTGTGCCATCATCGCACTCATACCCTACGCGTCTCCCATTCCTTACATTAGCAACATAATTCCCACATTAGCGACATAATGCTCGTAGTTGAGCGATTCACTGTTATGCACAATGATATTATAGTATTGGTAGTGAGGTTTAATTGTGGAGGAGGAGGCGTCGAAGCAGTTTGATAGTTACATATATTCTTTGAAATCAACGATTTATTCGATTTTGTAAATCATACCATCAACGCCATCTGGAATCTCTTCGAATGGATGGAGAGATCATAGGTAGGTGTGAGAATTTGGAGTTGAGATGTTTCTACATCTACTTCAAATCGACATGGAAAATTCGAATGAATGGCGAGAACGTTGATAGGTGTGAGAATTCGAAGTTGATATGTTTTTCTACACACTTCAAAATGGAGGTACATAAAAAATTGGGCATTGTCTAATTGTTTTAAGAAATGCTTTTTTAGTCAATATAAAAATATGTATTAAATCAATATTTTTTGTTATTTAAAATTCATTTTAGAATGTAAAAATAGATTGAACATATTAAAAACCGACAATTTTTCGCCCAAGGCAAATGTTTCGAGAAAAAATCACCTAAAAAAAGTTCTTTAGTAAAACTGAAAATTGTGTAGGAAGAAGTGATGCTATTATTGCTATACAGAGGCTTTGTCTATTAACCGAACTGTTCTATAATTAAATTTTCCAATAATCACAATTTCCCTTATCAATTCATTCATGTGATAGTCTAACAACTTTCTGCAGAATGGAGTATGAAGTGTTTCTTCTATCCATCAAAATAACAATAAGTTCTTTTGGATAATATCTTTTATGTTCAGTTAATTCTCAATATTGAGAGGGAACATTCAAAGCCTAGTATAGCCAAAGAAACAAGTGGAGAATTTTAGCTATTATCATGATTTGATTAGTCTATTGATTGATAAAATAGAAAATTTTGATTCCAAATGGTTTTGGGATAGGAAATTTACAATGAGAATGCTATCAAACTTATTGTCATTAGCATTCTTTATTTTGTTGTTTTCCTCAAAAAAAATTCTCTACACAACTTTATTGGTAACACATCCATTGAGTGGAATGATGCTACAATTTTTTTCGATTATACAACTGCATTTTTATTAGACACTGTCATTTAACCAGATTTCTTAGTATGGATCGATAGGTTGTATGCCACTACCCTTATAAAATGATTCAATTTCATTTTCCTATTTGTTAAATTTATAGTAATCTTTAGACTTAACAAAGATACATAAAATGACATCATTCCTTATCTGGTACTGTTTCAAAAAATGATATGAATCTAGTTACATATAAGCAGATTAAGGAAACCATTTAAACAGTTTAAACAAACCTTCATCAAGCTAGGATAACAATACATACTCTACAGTGGTAAGATAGGAGATCACCACTATCCCTCTGCCCGAACAAAGAGAAAAGCTTGGAAGCTGCAAATCTTTAGCACAACTTGCCGCTTTTCGCGTTTCTCTTTGTCTGAATAAAATATCTTTCATTTCTATGTAATTTATTAGAAAAATCTATGTAGTTTGTAAGAATTCCTAATGCATGGATAACTTTCTTACACACATACGGCTTTAAGAAGCCCTACTGGAAACCTTTAGAGTTTTCAGGTTTAAAATCCTACACATTCTTTCATGAATCGCACTTTCTCGAATTCAAATTTGTCTTAACAAGTATTATTTCATTTCAACTTGGCTTCTAAACTCTTGTAATGCATCAACTACTTTCTTTCACATAGAAGGGCCCGGAGAAGCTCTACTAGAAGTGCAGTCATCAACAGTTTGCCCGAATCGATCAATTCAACTTTGTATGAACAAATAGCCTTCTACTTTTGTAAACAACAATATTATATTTTAATATTATGAAAACTATATCATATGCCTTAGGTTAGGTTAGACAAGATGTGTCTCCCCGTCGTCATCATATTTTTCTTTGTAGTTTAGTTTATTGGACGGATTTGCCCTATTTTTTATTTACGTATTATGAAAATTATATCGCAGGTGAGGTCAGAAAGTACGTTGGTTATATGGAAAAAGCCAAATTCAAGTGGCTTCAACCTTTCAGATCAAAGGAAGCATTAACATGATTCACTCAACTTTTTGTTTCATCGAGTTTTATTTTTTAGTTGCCTAAAAATCTTAGGGAAGAAAAATAAAAGTCTTATTTTATATCAATGAATTGTTTATTAATATTATTGAATTGTTATGTCTGCATTAATTCTGGAAAGTTGTGCAAAAATAAAAATATAGCTCCACTTTAAGATAAGTGTGGATATTTAAATGGTTAATTTTACAATTGTATTGAAAATGCATTTTAATTACTTTTCATCCACATTGAAACTCTGTTCGTAGGAATATGCACATATGCTTTACAACCAAATGATTTTAGGTGCGTAACATAAACTCTTATTTTATGGGTACATACCTTTTCAGGGATGATATCTTTTAATGTGGCCCTGAGACAGATTTATTAAGCATAAAGCTATATGAACAACCTCTCCCCAAAAATACTTAGGAAAATGAAGGATTTGAAAGTAACCTTCTCTATTATTGTCCAATTCATTGTCTCAACCATTCCATTTTGTTGTGGAGTATAGGTAAATGTTTTTATACGCTTTAAATCATGTTTACTACAATATTCTTTGAAGGATTTAGAGAAATACTCTCCACCATTATTCGTTATAATACATCTTAACACTTTGTTAGTTTCCCTTTCAACAACCATATGAAATTTTTGAAGAGTGCCTAAATATTTATCATTTTTATTGAGAGGAAAATCTAACACCTTTTTTTTATGGAGATCATAATAAAAAGTAACAAAATTGATTTTACATTAATTGGGACAAAAACATCAAAACTTACCAAGAATAATATTTATGTATCCCTTTTAGGACTATCCCTTATAAATGATACCTTTTTTGTCTACCAATAATATTCTGCACTTTAATCCTAGGAAAACGTTTTTGTTCAGCAAGGATTTTTAGGCCTCTTTTAGTCACGTGACCAAGTCTTTTGTGCGACAAATCTGTTGTAGGATCCTCCTTTGTAACAACAACAATATTTGATTTCAACAATTTTGATTTTAATGTGTAGAGAGTGCCTCTTTTCTTCCCCTTTGCAACAACCAACCAACCCTTTACAATTTTCTATCTTCCCTTTCCAAACACTATATAGGAGCCTTCATCATCTAGCTTCCCAACTCAAACCAAATTAATTCCACAATCTGGTACAGGTATGTTTAAGGAATGTAATAAGGCCATCTTTTGTCTTTATTATAATATATCATGCTCCTTCAATATTACAAAGAATTTTATTACCTACGCGAACCTTACCCATATTACCATATTTATAAGAGATAAAAAAAATTGTGCTTGGGGTAGCATGAAAGGAAGCTACATAATATAAAATCCAATCACTATCATGTGTAGAAGTATAAAGATCCTCACAAGAAACAATGATTAATACCTCACCATCTCATGTAACACCAATAGTTTCTTTGTTACTTTTTTGTTGGTTTACTTTTGCTCACTTTTTAATATCGTGCAATATTTTAGGACATGGCCAAGTTTTTTGCAATGATATTAGGTTATTCTTCCATGCCTAGTATTTGACTTGTCTATAGAGATAGGTCACCTTAATTTATTTCTAGTTGGTTAATGCCTCCATATTTGACATTTCCTTTTCGATGGATTTCTTAGGTATCTCTTCATTTAATAAAATATTAGAAACATATTAAAAACACATTTTACTTTTTGGTGTTGCATTACTTATGGTGAAAACCAAGTTTTTCCAACTATCCTAAATTGAGCTCAAGAGTAGGAGGGCTTGGATCTCATCATAAAATGCAAACTTCAATGAATAGCTGAACACTGTGTGAAACTCATTTAAATGTTTGGGCTCCCTTCGTTCATTTTGAGGTTAACAACTACTTCATAAAAAATAACATGTTCAATGTTGTGTCTCATTCACATAAATCATTAATCTTTTTCCACATCTAATGAGTTGTCTTTTCTTGCAAAACATGGAAGTATATCGTGTTTGTCAAATACCCTTGGAGAGTGGAAATTATCTTTGTATCTAACTTCTCATGGTCTTCATAGGTCATCAATGAGGATTTCTTTGATTCTGCCTCAATTGACAATTGCGTATGTTTAATGGACATTACATATTCCATTTTTTACCTCCATATGATAAAGTTTACCCTGATAATATTTTCAATGTTTAACGTCTACTCCATTAGAGCCACCTATAATTGAACCCTACACACACCTAATCTACAAAAACTATTAGTTGTTAAAAAAAAAAATTGATAATAAACTTAAAGAGATCTCATGATAAGACACCAAACATAATATGAGTGACATAAATAAACAATAGCACAACACCATGTATGTTATGTGGAAAACCCAGTGAGGTAGTGCGAAAACCCTACACACACAAAATATCATAAAAAAGACTTCGCTCTCATACCAAGGTTGTTCAAAAATAAACAACACTCAATAATAAAGTTAAACATAACCAAGCATGTGTAGGCTATCATAAAAGAAGGTAGACAAATACCATGTGCTACAGAAAAACCATTCAAGTATGAATAATTCATGTCGCAATCTAAATGTTCGATGTTTTGGATTTTTTTTTGGGAGATTATATGTTTAAATTTTCCCAAAATCTTGTGAGAAATCGTTGAATCTATAGATTTGAGTGGTTAAGTCTATATAATCATAGTGTCCTAGGATTTTAGAATCTGTTTATGAATTGAGAAATGAAATTTATAAAATGGAAGATTGTGTTTTCTCCTAAATTTATATGGTCTAATTCCGGCCAAAAATACCAAAACATAGAACATTTAGAGAATGCCTTTTATTTTATTTGGTCTCAGATACAACAATATTTAGTCTTACAACATTAATGGGCCTACGTATAATAATGTTGGCTCAGACCATTTAAGATTGTCCAAAACTACCTTCACACGAATGTATGGAACATAGACCTTCTTATCTGTGGGACATACACAAGCTTTCATCTATTACAGTTTCTGTAATACCCCTCAAATAAAATAAAGCAACATGATAAATAATTTCCTTAAGTGGAAAATTCGAATATGGAGTTAGTGGGTAAATTTGATGGTTAATTGTTTAATTATTGTGCAAGATAGTGACTTGCCAAGTGTCCTTAGTAACTAGACAGTTGTAAGAGACATTATTTTTTTATTAATTAAATGAAGTGAACATAAGGAACAACCAAGTTATAAATAGATGATTATGAATCAATGAGTGGGGAACAAGTTGAAATTGACCCTGGGGAGGAAAGGGCAAGTGTTAGAAATCAATTCTAGTGACTGACACACCGTGAAAATGGAGTATTTCCCAAAACTGTGAAAATTCCGAAGGAGCTAAAAGACATAGGAAAAAATAAGATCTGGGTGAAAAAAATAAAGATATATACACATTTGTGAGGAGGTAGGACACTCCTTAACATATGGAATAAAAGAAATAACTGATTAAAAGATTTCTTTTTGTAGAGAACAAAGGAGAAGAAGTTGTTGTGTGAGCATTATATGTGTTAGGAAACTGTAAAGAATGAAAGGACTGTTGAAACATGAAGCTCAGTTCTCCCTTATGGATTCATGATTATGCTTGGGAGTGATTTGTCGGATTACTAAGAGGGGGAGTGAATCAGTAATAGAGAAATATAGTCATTTTTAACCATATAATACAAGTGTTATATCAATGTAGCATTATCATTCAATATTTGCAAAGTAAATAAACAATGAAGAAATGAACAATAATACACATACACAATACACCAAAGTGGGAGAAAATCACATAATGTTTTTTCTTATATTTCTTGAAGAATTACATTCATTGGAGGCACCAACTTCCTTTGTTTTCCAGCTGCAACTAGAAAGAGGCTCGAACCCCCTAGTTTCTCAGGTTACAACCTGAGGGAAGATCCAACTCCCCAATTCTTTAGCTACAACCATAATAAGGCTACAACCCCCTATGTTCTCCGGCTACAACCATAAGGTGGATAAAACCAACTGTCCTTTCCCCATCCAACCAACGTAACCTATAAGTAGAATGATGGAACCACTATCACACTATCACTCTGAGATATACAACTATAAACTTGTACCAATTAACCTGCACCAAACAACCTGTACCAATAACCCAAACCATGCATCAACTTGTACCTCAACATGTAATCAACCTGTACCATAAACAAGTGCATCAACCCTGCACCAATATGTACCTCAACCTCAACCAAAATCCCTCATCAATTTCATCATTCAAATATGATTTGTAACTCTGTAATAGACCTCATGTATATGATCACATACCTGCAAACCTTCATCAACTTTAACAACACAATACTAGCATTTTCGTCAAACTTTACTTTACTTTCACATGACTAGTTTTGGATTAGTCAACAACCCTAACTTGAAATAATCATAACTGTGTACTTGTAATGAATAGAGATATGAAAATAGTACACAATGTTATTTAGTGTATTTTATGCAATTCCTCCATATTTCAATACTTGGAACCTCTCAGAAAAGGAGTTATAGAAAAAATGGCACACCTTGTTCAATTATGGCTTATTCTACAGAACGAACTTGTAGAGCGTGCCCTGCACATAATATTTGTTGTATGGATATTAAAATTGTACACATAATACTAAAATTTTTTCTCTAACCAACACATTTGGTCTTACTAAATTTGGATCTCTTATGAAGAAGTTATGACGTTTTTACCAGAAAAACCTATTTTAGACAAGTTTTAGGACTAGCAACAAACACTATTTTCCACGGACTGTAACTCCAAACGTACAACGGCCCTGAAGCTGAAATTCGTACCACAACTACTTGGATATGTTTCCTCAATGGCTTCGCAATTTCACGGTCTGTGTCATTCTAGAAAAAAAATTATTGCAAAAATGGTGAGATGACCTGTAAATAACATACCTTAGAAAGCATCATCAAAAGAATTTATCCTCATTTCATCCTTCTTTACTTCACCTTCCCTATGAAATTCATCTTAGATATTCTTTGGTTACCTTAGTCACTTGTATATATTCAATATTCTCAAGTGTAATTGAAATGAGAGAGCCTTGACTCTTATTTATACTCTCGTGTAGCTTCCTTAGAAGCATATTCTAGACCACTTTGTCCACATAGCCACCTTGTCCACATAGTCACATATGTCCAACTTTGCCCAATTTTCCACTTGTCCATATATCCCATAGCCACTTAACTACTTAACCCATTTTCCTCATTTTAGGGTTAACCTTCTTATAACCACTTTCCATAATTAGAAAGTTCTCCATTTACATTATTATTTAAATAATCGTCCTTGACTTTGTCACTTCACTTTATTATTTAAATAATCCTCTTTGATTTTGTCACTTCACTTTATTATTTAAATGATTTCTTCTTTATAATCACTTTGACTGCTTTGAACTTTTGGTGCTTGAAGCAAACATATGAGGGTCCTCCAACTTCGTAAGGGATTAAATCTCAAACCATGAGGAGTTATGTGACATTCCACATACCACCAGAAATCGCATGACATGTACTATCCACATAGAATAGTATCACTTGAAAATATATCAAAACTCATACCATTATACATAAAACAAACTTGGGTCCATTAATCAAACCTTTGTGCTACTCGAATTCGCTATCAAACTTTCTTCAAGGGTTGACATCAATGAAAACCAACTCAATTAATCAACAGCATGTCACTTTGGCATTGATGGAAACACCTTGATGCAATAATGAAATCATATCACTCATGATCCCCTTGGAACCATTATTGCATATTTGTGACCAACACTCCCCCTTAAACCATTCCTTTGTCCTCTACATTTGATAAATCTCTCCCCTTTTGTCATCAATGGAAAATGTATCTTTCCATTCAGGCCTTCTCCCCTAACTAACTCATCTAATATCCCAACCTGAACTTTCTTCTTTATGGTGCTTCATTGTGTAAATCTAATACATATAAGATAATCATTCAAAATCAATCATTTTGGAGTATAAATAACTCTGAGTATTTAGTGAATATACTCAAAGCCTTCCCGTGGAAGTAGTTTTGTAAAGATGTCTACCACTTGTTCTTTTGTGCCCACATATTCAAATCTGATGTTCTTTTTTGCAACCTATTCCCGTAGAAAGTGATACTTGATTGAAATGTGATTTGTATTGAAGTGCATCACCAAGTTCTTTGACATACTTATGGTTCTTGTATTATCAGAATAGATTGGAATGGGCTCATCATACTCAGCCTGTATATCTGACAAAGTTTGTTTCATCCATAGAACTTGTGTACAACATGTTGTTACTGTAATATAATCTTCCTCTACTGTACATAAATATACTGATGATTATTTCTTGTTTAGCCATGATACTAAACACTCGCCCAAGTAGAATGCTAATCCACTGGTGCTTCATCGGTCATCAATGAAACCTGCCCAATATTCATATCTATAAGCAATAAGTGATACATCCTTTCCTTTTGGATACCATAATCCAAACTCTTATGTTCCTTTGAGATATATGAAAATCCTCTTCATTGTTAATACATGTGATTCCTTTGGTGCTGCTTGAAATTGTGCCACCTGTCCAACTTCCTACATTGCATCTGGTTTGGATGTTGACACATATAATAGAATACCAATCACCGACATGTATTTCCTTTGATCTGTAGACTTTGAATCATCATCTTTTCTCAACTTGCAAATCATTTTCATGGGAGTGATAATTGGTTTGCAATCTTCCATTCCGAACCTCTTTAGCATTTCTCTAATATACTTGGATTGAAAAATAAAATGTCATTGGTTTCTTTGACATATCTGAAGACCCAAAAATAATGATTGTTCTCCAAGTAATGACATTTCAAATTCATTATGCATGTTCTTTGCAAATTTCTGGCTTAACCTGTCATCTGTACTTCCAAAAATAATGCCATCAACATAAACTTCAATTAATAAAATACTATCTTGAGTCACCTTGATGTAGAGGTTGTTTTGTGTACTTCCTTTTCAGAACCCTGTCTGTTGTACATGTTTATCGAGTCTAGAGTACCATTCTCTAGGAGCCTATTGTAGACCATATAAGGCCTTCTTTAATTTACACACATAATCTGTGTTCTCTGACAACTGAAATCCTTCTGGTTGTTCAATGTAGACTTCTTCTTCAAGTTTCCTATTTAGAAAAGATGAATTTACATTCATATTATACACTTTAATATTTTTTGAGCATGCATAAGCTAAAAGCAATTAGATTTCTTCCATTTTGGTAACTGGGGAAACAATCTCTTGAAAGTCAATTCCTTCAACCTATGCATATCCTTTACATACCAATCTAGCTTTGTTGCTTGTAACGTCTCCATCTTCATTCAATTTATTCCTGTATACCCACTTTGTGCAGATCACATTCTTATCCTTTGGTCTTGGAACCAATTCCCAAGTTTCATTTTTATTTATTTGATCCAATTCTTCATCCATGGCCTTATTCCAAAATTCATCCTTGCTAGACTCTTGAAAACAGGTTGGTTCAATCGTAGATGAGAGTGATAGGTGTGTTTGTTCTGGTGAATGGATTTTTCTTCTAGTCTCAACTTCTACATATTTGTTTATGATAATATGATCCGAAGGATGATTCTTATGTACTCGTCTACTAGGTGTCTTTGGAGGAACTTGTTGAATTTTCTCTTCTTCTTTTGTCGGATCCTCTTTATCTTCCCCTTATACTTATTTTTCATCTCCTTCTTCTTCTTCGTAAAGTTGTTCCATTGATTCATTTTCTTCTTCCTTTAATTATTCTCTACATGTTTCATCAATTGTTATGTTGATTCTTTCCACAACTTTGTTCAATCTCAGTTGTAACACTTGTATGCTTTCCTTGTACTTGAGTAACCAAAAAGTATTCCTTTGTGCATAAAAGTGTCAAACTTTCCCATTATTCCATCTTCCTTTTTGATGTAGTATTTGCTTCCAAAAACTCTGAAGTGCTTCACATTTGTTGGTCTTCCTTTCCACAGCTCATAAGGAGTTTTTTCAATGTTGTTTATGAGAATTACTCTATTTTGAATGTGAAATTTTATATGCATTGCTTCTATCCAAAATATATTTGTCAATTTGGAATCCATTAGCATTGTTCGATCCATTTCTTGTACTGTGATGTTCTTTATTTCAACAACTCCATTATGTTGAGGTGTCCTAGCAAAAAATAATTTGCTTTTCATTCCATGCCTTCTGCAATAGTCCATAAATTCCTTTGAAGTGAACTCTCATCCATTATTAGATCTCGAGCATTTGATTTTGAATCCATTTCATTTTCAACCATTTCATTGTAGACCTTGATGTTTTCAAAAGCTTTTGACTTATTCCTGAGAAAGCAAACTGCAGTCATTCTTGTATAATCATCAACTAATAACATAAAGTATTTATCACCATTGAAAACCTTTTTTGTAGTTGGTCCAACTAGATCACTATGCACAATTTCTAGTGGTATTGTCGTTGAATATTCTTTTGATTTAAACCTGGTCTTTGTTTGTTTTCCTTGTTGACAATAATTGCATAAAGTGTTGGTTGGTTTTGTGATCTAGGGAATTTCTCTAACTTATTCCCTTTTGTTGAATTTGACAAGGTTATCAAAATGTATGTGACCCATTATTCTATGCCATAGACAACTTTCATCTTCCTTTCCTAGGAAACACTTTTCATTTCCAATTTCACTTAATAGATATATGTTGCTTGAAGTACTTGCAACTATTGCAATCAATTTTCCTGAACCTTCTTTTCTTATCTCACACTTTTGTGAATCGAAAGTAGCTTTATGACCTTGGTCACACATTTGACTCACACTTAGAATATTATGTTTCATATCTTCTACTATTAGAAATTTTTTTTCATTGGTATTCTTCTTCCCAATTCTGACTGTGCCTTTTCTATTGATTTTAGTTGAATCATCATTTCCGAAGGAGAGTGATCCATCTCTTTCCTTTATTAATGTAATAAAATTGTCTCTATCACCTGTCATGTGTTTTGAATAATGACTGTCAACATACCAAAAATGTTTCTTCTGCTTATATTGTATAGTGAGTGTGCATTCTTCATTGCTATATTGATTCTGATTTCTTATCCATGTCCTTTTCTGAGGTTCCCATATGTGACTGTTGTTGTTTTTTTGTGGTTCTCTATGAGGGACTGTCATTCTACAATATTTGGCCATGTGTTCAAAGTTGTTACATTTGTAGAATTCCACTTCAGTTCTCAAACATTCAAACATGTTGTAACTTCTTATCTGTGTTTCGCTAGGCCTTCTTGGATAACCCTTTGTGTATGACTTTCAAATTTCTTTATGTTCCTATTGTTAGTTATAAAATTCACAACTTTATGTCCAAAATTATTACATGCATAACATAAACCAAAAAAGATAGTTTGATACCTGGGAGTTGAATATATTCTTAATGGAGGTACTCTTATGAATCCTTATTCTTCCTAAGACCTATCTATTTCTGGCAGTCATTGATTTTGAAATATGAATCTTCTTGGTGGAGGAGTGTCCTTGTAATTCTCTTTGTAGACCTCTTGTCCCCATTGATTGTTTCTACATAGATTTTTGGATGTGTTTCTTGTTATGTTGTTTTGAATATTGATCCATTTTCTATCTGATTGTATCTAAGTACGGACTTGTCGTGATGAGGTTATTGACTACTGATAATGTCATTCAAAATTTTTGAGTTGTTATGCATATTTTTCTTTTGAGGATCCTTTATTAATGTGACAATTTCTTCTTCCAAATTTCAAATGATCATGTCTCTTCCTTATAGATGTTGTTTGAGTGCTTCTTCAATTATTTTATCTTCTTCAATTTGAACCTTCAAATTTGTGATCATTTTTTCTAGTTCCTAAGTGTCTTCTTTCTTGTCCAGTTCCGCTTGTAGTTTCTTGTTTTTCTTTTTTTCTCTTCTGATAACTTCTATTTAACACAACAATTCTTCTCGGTATTCAACTTATGCCTCTTCATATTCTTCTTCAGCCTCTTCATATTCTTATTTGGAGTCTTCTTTATCAAAGTATTCTACTACCATGAATTGAACTCTTTCTGTCTCACTGTCACTTACTTCATCTTCATTTGACGATGAGGTGTCTTCTTTGGTGCATAATCTTTTCTTGAAAACTTTCTTTGTGGATATTTTGTCTTTATATGTTTTCTTTCTATTTGAGTAACCTTCATCATTTCTCTTTTTATTATGAGGATATTTGTTAGAAAAATGACCAATACCATCAAAATTAAAACAAATCAAAGGAATCTTACCTCTATACTTGTCGTTGGTTCCCTTGTTCAATATTCTGACAAAGTTTGTCGCTTCTTCATCAACTTAAGAAACGTAACGGTTGTTGCTATATTCTTTTTCATTTTCCTTTGATCTTTTGGATGCTTTGAAGGTTGCTTATTTTATATCTAGATTTTCCTCTTCAGTTCTCATTTCATATTTTTTTAATATTCCATGTAGTTCGTCCATGCTTATTGAGTTTAGATATGCTCTTTATTCTAGTTCTGATATCTTAGGGTCAAATCTCATAGGAAGAGATCTTAGTACCTTTTGAACAATTACAGATTATTTGATTTCTTCTCCCAATCCCAATATTTCTATCACTGTTTCATCGACTCGTAAAAAGTAATCTACAATATTCTCATATTCCTTCATGTTTAGTTATTTGAACTGACCTCTGTAAGTTTGAAGCTTTGGTGCTTTGAATTTTGAATCTCCTTCATAAATATTTCGATGTTTGTCCCAAATCTCTTTAGCGGATTTACAATGTGAAAATTTGGTGAATAACGATTCTCCAAGACAATTAAGAAGTGCATTTGTGGCTTTGGAATTATTCTGATCGACTTTCACTACTTTGTCATCTGTCGACGATACTGCTGGTGTTGTGTATCCATCTACAATTGATTTCAAAATTTCAAATCCTTGTGCCTATATATATGTCTTCATCCTTATGCTCCAAAATGCATACTTATGTCCATCAAACTGCGGTATTCCATTTTTATACATGTTGTTTCTCTCCATGATCTACCTTTCAATAGTTAAACTAATTACTAAAGGAACCATATCTGATACCAATGGTTGGATTACTGAGAGGGGGGGTGAATCAATAATAGATCAATCTAATCCTTTTTAACCATATAATGCAATTATTATATCAATGTAGCATTATAATCCAATATTTGTAGAGTAAATAAACAATGAAAAAATGAACAATCATACACATACACAGTACACCAATGTTTTTATGTGAAAACCCAAAGTGGGAGAAAACCACATAATGGTTTTTCTTATATGTCTTGAAGAATTACATTCATTGGAAGAACCAACTTCCTTTGTTTTCCAGCTGCAACTTGAAGGAGGCTCCAACCCCCTAGTTTCTCAAGCTACAACCTGAGGGAAGCTCTAACTCCCTAGCTCTCTGTCTATAACAAGAGGGTGTATACAACCCCCTATGTTCTTCAAATACAATCGGAAGGTGGATAAAACCACCTTTCCTTGCCCCATCCAACCTCCTTGATGTATAAGTAGAATGATGGAACCACTGTCACATTATCATTGTGAGATATACTATTGAAAACTTGTACTAATTAACTTGCACCAAAAAACATGTACCAATAACTTGAACCATGCATCAACCTATACCTCAACATGTAATCAACATGTACCATAAAAAAGTGCATCAACCATGCACCAACCTGTACCTCAACCTCAACCAAAATCCCTCATCAATTTCATCATCCAAATATGATTTGTAACTTTGTAATAGACCTGGTGTATCACATACCTGCAAGCCTTCATTAAATTTAACAACAAGTGACTAGCATTTTCATCAAACTTTACTTTAGTCTCACATGACTATTTTTGGATTAGTCAACAACCCTAACTTTAAATAATCATAACTATGTACCTGTAATGAATAAATATTTGAAAATAGTACACAATGCTATTTAGTGTGTTTTGTGCAATTCCTCCAGGTGTCACTACTAAGAATCTCTCATAAAAGGAGTTATATAAAAAAATGGCATACCTTGTTGAATTATGTATTATTCTAGAGAGCGAACTTGTAGAGCATGCCCCACATGGAATATTTTTTGTATGGATTTGAAAATTTTACACAAAATACTACAGAATGTACTATAACTAACACATTTGGTCTTATTAAAGTTTTATCTATTATGAAGAAGTTATGACGTTTTTACCTAAAACACCTATTTTAGACTAGTTTCAGGACTAGGCACAAACCCTATTTTCGATGGAGTGTAACTCCAAAAATACAATGAATCACAAGATGAAATATGTACCACAACTACTTGGATATGTTTTCTCAATGTCCTCCTAATTTCATGGTCTGAATCATTCTACAAAAAATATTATTGAAAAAATGGTGAGATGACCTATAAATAACATACCTTAAAAAGCATCATCAAAAGAATTTATCCTCCTTTGAATTTCATCCTTCTTTACTTCACCTTCCCTATGAAATTCGGCTTAGATATCCTTTGGTTACCTCAGTCACCTATAGATATTCAATATGCTAGTGTAATTTAAATGAGAGAGCCTTGCATCTTATTTATACTTTCGTGTAGCTTTCTTAGAAGCATATTCTAGACCACTTTGTCCACATAGTCACCTATGTCCAACTTTGCCCAATTTTCCATTTGTCAATATATCCAATAGCCACTTGACTTCTTAACGAATTTTCTTCATTTTAGGTTTAACCTTCTTATAACCACTTTCCATAATTAGAAAGTTCTCCATTTACTTTATTATTTAAATAATCCTCCTTGACTTTGACACTTCACTTTATTATTTAAATAATTCTCTTTGACTTTGTCACTTCACTTTATTATTTAAATAATCCTCTTTGACTTTGTCACTTCACTTTATTATTTAAATAATTTCTTCTTTGCAAAAACTTTGACTTCTTTGACCTTTTGGGGCTTCGAGCCAACATATGAGGGTCCTCCAACTTCGTAAGGCCATAAATCTCAAACCCTGAGGAGTTATGTGACTTTCCACATACCACCAGAAATGATATGACATGTAGTATCCATCTAGAATAGTCTTACCTGCAAATATATAAAAACTCATACCATTATATTTCAAACAAACCTGGGTCCATTACCCAAACATTTGTGCTACCTAAATTCGCTACCCGACTTTCTTCAAGGGTTGATAGCAATGACAACCAACCTAGTTAATCAACAATTGGATCAAGTGCTTTGGATGATCCATTCTATGGCTGGGTGGAACTTGGCTACTCCTTATGTGTTCGAGGTTCTTATTTAAGTTATTTGTTAAATATATAATGACTATGTTATTGTTATTGATGGAGTTGAATTCTATATTATTGGGTTGATAAAACTACAAGTTCAAATATATTCATTATAGAGTAGTTGAATCTAAGTTGCTTCATACAAATAAATTGCAGACACATTGAGAAGGGTACTGCGTTTAGAAATCGGATATATACATATATCTTGAGACAGAAAAAAATGGAGTCCGAAAATATTTGAAATGTTTGAATCACGTCTAAATATTATAACTCCTTCAAAGTTTAGTTACAACTGTATAAATAAATATAATATAAAGTAAGTTTTTGGGAGCAATAGAAGAGAAATTATCTCAAAATAAAGAGAGTGTTGGATTACTGAGAGCGGGATGAATGAGTAATAGAGAAATTAAATCATTTTTAACCATATAATCCAAGTGTTATATCAATGTAGAATTATAATCCAATAACTGTAGAGTAAATAAGAAATGAACAAATGAACAATCATACACATACACAGTACACCAGTGTTTTACGTGGAAATCCAAAGTGGAAGAAAAACACTGAATATTTTTTCTTATATTTCTTAAAGAATTATATTTATTGGAAGCACCAACTTCCTTTATTTTCCAGCTGCAACTGGAAGGAGGCTCCAAACCCCTAGTTTCTCAGGATACAAACTAATGGAAGCTCCAAATCTCCAATTCTATGACTACAATCAGAAGGAGTCTACAACCCACTAAGTTCTTCGACTACAACCGGAAGGTGGATACAATCACATGTCCTTGCCCCATCCAACCACCCTGAACTATAAGTAGAATGATGGAACCACTATCACACTATCACTGTGAGATATACCACTATACAACTATATCAACCTATACCACTGACCTACAACCAACATGTACAACTTCCCTGTAATCAATATGTACTAGAACTGAACATGTATCAACAAAATACAACATGTACGCGACATGTAGTTATGCAGCACGCGTATGTACGTGCCCTATATGTTATGCATCCTGCGTATGTATGTGATCAAACTGTTATGCAGCCCATGTATGTACATGATCAAAATGTTATGTAGCCTTCGTATGCTTTCTAAAAACTAGGTTTTTCTTTCTCTTGAAAACATCTGAACGTCTGTAACTTTTTCACATAGATCTGTAACATGTCACTTTATTCAAACTATAATTGTATCTTGTACATGCATCCTCATACATAACATTTACCCAAATAATGTATATCTATCTCTATTCATGTGCCATACAGGTGTGTGTAATCATGAACAATTATAATAATCCTCACATGATCTAGCCATTAAACCCTTTCCGATATTCAACTTCTCAATACATCAACCACTACATAATTACAAGCTCTCAACCATGTACCACAAAACCCCTTAGACATATGCCAAGAAATACAAGATGTGCCTCAACAAGAAGTATCAATGATAAATATACTAGCATTGTATTTATGTGTATCTGACTTATGTAGAGGATCCCATGCAACTACTAGTCTTTCTAAGGAAAATTCTCAAATCTCCTAACCATTTCCCATGCACACATAAAAATTGAACTATTCATAGAAATAAGACATGCCTTTTGAACTAAGGGATAGATCTAATGTATCTCAGCACTATATACCTTCCTGGGAGCTTGATATCAGAATCTAGAACCTGTACATCTTCATCTCTTCAAGTTTCCATGGATTTACCAACCTGTACGCACCCTAATACACTGCCATCCTGCATCTGTACGCACCCTAATACACTATCATCCCATGTACTATATGTACCCTAATACACCGTCATCACAAATACGTCGTAGAAACTAGGGTTTTTTAGTATTCGTTGTAATTCCAAAACTTTCTTTGTCAACCCTTCTTACTACCTCAGAATTTCACAACTTTAGATGCAGGGATGATTTTAGGGGCTAAATTTCGCTCATGGACTAATTTTCCATGGTTTTTCCAAAAACGAGATTCGTTATTTTAAAAATGATTTGCCCAAATTCTATAGGATAAAATTATTTTACCTTAAAAATCGCCAAAATTTTATAAAAACTATATAAAATACTTAGAAATTTGAATATTTTTACAAAAATATCGCCAAACATTTATAGTTGACATACGAAGGATTAGTAAGATTCACCAAGGTTTCTACATCTTAAAATAAATTTCCATCCTTAAATTAGATGTATCAATGAGTACTTGCAATAAGACTTACACAAAAAAAGATATTCAATGTGTTCGAGTGTAATTAAATGAGAGAGAATTGCCTCTTATTTATACTTTCATGTAGAATCCCACTTTCCTTATTTTAGGGATTTCTCGATTAATTTAATTATTTAAATAATTTATTTTGCAAACACTTTGACCTTTTGGGGATTTTAGA
This sequence comes from Picea mariana, assembly GCA_032191745.1. Lineage (NCBI taxonomy): Eukaryota > Viridiplantae > Streptophyta > Pinopsida > Pinales > Pinaceae > Picea > Picea mariana. Next base: position 26,464 of record JASDQU010372818.1, read on the forward strand.
TGACTCATGAGGGTCCTTCAAATTCACATGGCCATAACTCTCTAATCGTGAGGAGTTATGTGACACTCCACATACCATCGAAAATGGCATGACAAGCACTATCCATATAAGATAGTTTCATTGAAACATTCATTGACCTTCATCTCATTATTCAACAATTAAGCATGGGTTATATAACCAACTTCTAGGATAACTCAATCCGCAAAGTGTCTTCCCGTGAGGGATTTCACCATAAGGGGGCCTCTTTGGATTTCATCCATTTGTAATTTTTATCAACCATGAAAGGAAAATAATGAGTTATATTTACACAAAACAAACTTGGGTCGATTAAGAAAACCTTTGTGCTACCAGACTTTCTTCAAGCATTGACATCAATAACAACCAAACATAGTCAACAATCTCCCCTTTGGGATTGATGGCATCACTCTGATGCAATACTGAAATCATGTCATGCAATGTTGAAGTCATATCACTCATCCTCCCCCTAGAACCGTGCCTCTATCCTCTGCATCTAATAAATCTCTCCCCCTTTTTCATCCATGGAAAAGGTATCTTTCCATCTGAGGCTACTCCCCCTAACTGAATTGTCCTCTTTATGGTGCTTCCTCATGCACATATAAGACATATAAGATAATCATTCAAAATCATTCATTTGGAGTATAAATAACTTCGAGTCTCTCGCGAAGATACTCAGAGGCTTCCCATGGAAGTGTTTTTGTAAAGATGTCTTCCACTTGTTCTTTTTGTTCCCACATACTCAACTCTGATATTGTTTTCTGCAACCTATTCCCGTAGAATGTGATACTTGATTGGAATGTGCTTCGTCTTGGTGTGCATCACCAAGTTCTTTGAGATATTAATGGTACTTGTATTATAACAATATATTGGAATGGGATCATCATACTCAACCTGTATATATGTTAGAGTTTTTTTTATCCAAAGAATCTTGGTACAACATGTTGTTTCTGCAATATACTCTGTCTCGGATGTAGATACATATATTGATGATTGTTTCTTTCTTATCCATGATACTAAAAACTCACCCAAGTAGAACCCTTCTCCATTGGTGCTTCGTCGGTCATCAATACAAATTGTCGAATCTATATCTGTGTAGGCAATAACTGATAGATCCTTTCCTTTTGGATACCATAATCCAAACTCTTTTGTTACTTTGAGATATCTGAAAATCATCTTTACTACTAATACATGTGATTCCTTTGGTACTGCTTGAAATCATGCCACATGTCCAACTATGTTCATTACATCTAGTCTGGATGTTGTCACATATAGTAAACTACCAATCATTGACTTGTATTGCCTTTGATCTGTAGACTTTGAATCATCATCTTTGCTTAACATGCAACTGGTTTTCATGGGAGTTATAAATGGTTTGCAATATTCCATTCCAAACCTCTTTAGCATTTCTCTGATATACTTGGTTTGAGAAATAAAAATTCCTTGGTTTCTTTGACGTATCCAAATCCCATAAAGAAGGATATTTCTCCAAGTAATGACATTTCAAATTTATTATGCATATCCTTTGCAAATTTTTGTCTTAACCTATCATCATCACTACCAAAAATAATATCATCAACATAAACTTCAATTAATAAAATAATATCTTGACTTACCTTGATGTAGAGGTTGATGTCTGGACTTCCTTTTCTGAACCTTGCATGTTGTAGATATTTATCCAGTTTGGAGTACCATGCTCTAGGAGCCTGTTTTAGACCATACAAGGCCTTCTTTAATTTACACACATAATATTCTTTCTCTGACAATTGAAATCATTTTGGTTGTTCAATGTAGACTTCTTGTTCAAGTTCCCCATTCAAAAAATATGATTTTATGTCCATCTGATACACTTTAGTATTTTTGGAGCATTCATAATCTAAAAGGAATCAGATTGCTTCCATTCTGGAAACTGGGGAAAATGTCTCTTCAAAGTTGATTCCTTCAACCTGTGCATATCATTTACATACCAATATAGATTTGTTCCTTGTAACTTGTCCATCTTCATTTAATTTATTCCTGTATACCCACTTTGTGCCAATCACATTCTTATCCTTTGGTTTTAGAACCAATTCTCAAGTGTCATTTTTATCTATTTGATCCAATTATTCATCCATGGCCTTATTTCAAAATACATCCTTGTTGGCCTCTTCAAAATAGGTTGGTTTAATCATAGATGAGAATGCTAGGTGTGCTTGTTCTAGTGAACATATTCTTCTTCTAGTATCAACTCACATCTTTGTTTCTGATAACCTGATTTGAAGGATGATTCTTCTGTACTCATCTGCTAGGTGTCTTTGGAGAAACTTGTTGAACTTGCTCTTCTACTTCTGTCAAATCCTCTTCATCTTCCCCTTCTGATTATTTTTCATCATCTTCTTCTTCTTTGTAAAGTTGTTTCATTGATTCATTTTCTTCTTCCTTTAATTCTTGTCTACCCATTTCATCAACTTTTACGTTGATTCTTTCCACAACTTTGTTCAATCTCATGTTATAACACTCACATGCTTTCCTTGTACTTGAGTAACCAACAAGTACTCCTTTGTCCACACGAGATTCAAAATTTCCCATTCTACGATCTTCTCTTTTGATGTAGCATTTGCTTCCAAAAACTTTGAAGTGCTTGACATTTGTTGGTATTCCTTTCCATGTCTCGTAGGGAGTTTTTTCAGCATTGTTTCTGAGCATTATTCTATTTTGAATGTTATATGTCGTATGAATTGCCTGTGTCCAAAAAATATCTATCAATTTGGAATCCATTAGCATTGTCCAAGCCATTTCTTGTATTATCTTTTTCTTTCTTTCAACAACTCCATTCTATTGAGGTGTCCTAGCAACAAAGAATTGTCTTTTTATTCCATGACTGCTCAAGTAGTCCATAAATTCCTTTGAAGTGAAATCTTCTCCATTATCATATCTCAAGCATTTGATTTTTCAATCCAGTTCATTTTCAACCATTTCCTTGTAGATCGTGAAATTTTCAAAAGCTTTTGACTTATTCTTGAGAAAGAAAACTACAGTCATTCTTGTATAATCATCAAATAATAAGATAAAGTATTTCTCACATTTTAAACCCTTTGTTTTAGTTGGTCCAACTATATGAGTATGCACAATTTTCAGTGGACTTGTCATTGAATATTCCTTTCATTTGAACCTTGTCTTTGTTTGCTTTCCTTGTTGACAATTCTTGCATAAAGTGTTGGTTGCTTTCTTGATCTGGGGCATTTCTATGACTGCTTCTCTGACAAGGTTATCAAAGTGTGTGTGACCCATTATTCTGTTCCATAGCCAACTTTCATCTTCATTTCCTAGACAAAACTTTTCATTTCCAATTTCACTTAACACATATATGTTGCTTGAAGTTCTCGCAGCCGTAGCAATGAATTTTCCTGAACCTTATTTTCTTATCTCACACTTTTGTGAATTGAAAGTGATTTTATAAATTATAACCTTGGTCGCACATTTAACTCAAACTTATAAGATTATGTATCATATATTATACTAGAAGAACATTTTCTTCCTTTGTATTCTTGTTCCCAATTCTGACTGTGTTTTTCCCAATGATTTTAGTTGATTCATCATTTCCGAAGGAGACTGATTCATCTCTTTCCTGTATTAATGTAAGAAACATGTCTCTATCACCTGTCATGTTTTTTGAACAACCATTGTCAACATACCAACCATGCTTCTTCTGATTAGATTGTAGAACAAGTGTGCATTCTTCCTTACTGTATTGATTATGCTTTCTTATCCATGTCCTTTTATGAGGTTCATGTCTCTGATTGTTGTTGTTCTGTTGTGGTTCTCTAGGAGGATTCTCATTCTGCAATCTTTGGCCATGTGTCCAAAGTTGTTACACTTGTAGCATTCCACTTCAGTGCTTAATGATTCAATCATGCTTTATCTTCTTCTCTGTGTTTCACTAGGCCTTCTTAGATAACCCTTTTGTGTAGGACTTATGTTCTTGTTGTTAACTCTCCAATTCGCAGCTTTATGTCCAAAATTATTACATGCATAACATAAAACAAAAAATATAGTTTGATACATGGGAGTTGAATATATTCCAAAGGGAGGTTCTCTTATGAATCCTTCTTCTTCTTGAGGCCTATATGTTTATGTCGGTCATTGATTCTAAAATCTAAATCTTCTTGGTGGAGGAGTGTCCCTGTAATTTTCTCTGTAGACCTTCCTATCCCCTTGATTTTTTTTGCATAGATTTTTGGATTTGTTTCTTGTGATGTTGTTTTGTAGTTTGATCAATTTTCTGTCTGATTGTATCCAAGATTGAACTTGTCATGATTAGGCCTTTGACTGTTGATAATGTCATTCAAAATTTTTGAGCGTTTTCTGCATATTTTTGTTTTGAGGATGCTTTCTTAATGTGACAATTTTTGCTTCCAAATTTTCAATGATATTGTCTCTTTTTTCTAGTTGTTCTTTGAGTGCTTCTTCAATTCTCTTATCTTCTTCAATTTGAAAATTCAAATTTGTGATCATTTGTTCTAGTTCCTGAGTGTCTTCTTTCTTGTCTAGTTCCTCTTGTAGCTTCTTGTTTTTCCTCTTTTCTCTTCTGATAACTTCTATGGCACTCAAAAATTTATCTCGGTAGTCAACTTCTACCTCTTCAATTTCTTCTTCGGCTTCTTCATATTCTACTTTAAAGCATTATCAAAGTCTTATATTGCTATGAATAGAACTCTTTCTGTCTCACTGTCACTGACTTCATCTTCATCTTATGTTGAGATGTCTTCTTTGGTGCATAACCTTTTCTTGAAAAAAAAAATTGTGGTTCTTTTTCCTTTATATGTTTGTTTTATTTTTTATTCACCTTCATCATTTCTCTTTTTCTTATGAGAACATTTGTTAGAAAAATGACCAATACCATCACAATTAAAAAAAAATTAAAGCAAGCTTACCTCTATACCTACCGTCGGTTCCCTTGTTCAGTCTTTTGACAAAGTTGGCCACTTCTTCATCATCTTCCGAGACGTCACTATTGTTACTATGTTATTTTTCTTGTTTCTTTCAATTTTTATTTGATCTTTTGGATGATTTGAAAGCTGCTTATTTTACATATGGATTTTCCTGTTCAATTCTCATTTCACATGTTGTGAGGATTCCATGTAGTTCGTCCATGCTTATTGAGTTTAGATCTTCTCTTTCTTCTAGTGATGATATCTTAGGCTCAAATATCATAGGAAGATATCTTAGTACCTTTTGCACAATTATTTATTCTTTGATTTCTTCTACCAATCCCATGATTGTATTTACTGTTTCATCGACTCGTAATAAGTAAGATGCAATATTCTCATATTCCTTCATCTTTAATTGTTCGAACTGACCTCTGCAAGTTTGAAGCTTTGCTGCTTTGAATTTTGAATCTTCTTCATAAATATTTTGAAGTTTGTCCCAAATATCTTTAGTGGATTTACAATGTCCAACTTTGGCGAATACATTTCACCAAGACCATTTAGAACTGCATTTTTGTATTTAGAATTATTCTAACCGAGTTTCACTGCTTTTTCATTTGCTAGTGGAATTGTTGGTACTGCGTGTCCATCTACAATTGATTTCTAAATTTCAAATCCTTATTCCTATATATATGTCTTCATCCTTATGCTCCAAAATCCATACTTTTGTCCATCAAACTGTGGTATTCCATTTTTATAGAACTTTTTTCTCTCCATGATTTACCTTTTAGTGGTTAAATTGATATTTGAAGGAACCTTCTCTGATACAAATTGTTGGAATACTGAGAGGGGGGGTGAATCAATAATAGATAAATTAAATCCTTTTTAACCATATAATCCAAGTGTCATATCAATGTAGCATTATCATCCAATAATTGTATAGTAAATAAACAATGAACAAATGAACAATCATACACATAAACAATACACCGGTGTTTTACATGGAAACCCAAAGCAGGAGAAAACCACATAATCATTTTTCTTATATGTCTTGAAGAATTACATTCATTGGAAGCACCAAATTCCTTTGTTTTCCAGCTTCAACTAGAAGGAGGATCCAACCCCCTAGTTTCTCGGGCTACAACCTGAGGGAATATACAACTCCCAAATTATCTGGCTACAACCAAAAGGAGTCTACAACACCCTAAGTTCTCTGGATACAACTGGAAGGTGGCTACAACCACCTGTCCTTGCCCATTCCAACCACCCTAAAGTATAAGTAGAATGATGAAACCACTGTTACACTATCACTCTGAGATATACCACTATATAATTGTATCAACCTGTACCATTGACCTGTAACCAACCTGTACAACTTCCTTGTAATCAATATGTACCAAAATTCAACATGTATGATCCAGTTGGATATCGGTGGCCACCCATATTTTTCAACTAGCTCAAAACAATTTTCTGGCAATTTTGGTAATTTACTATTTTTAGTAGTTTTTAACTTCTGGGGCCATTTTGAGGCCCTAAACGACGTTTTTGGGAAAATAGAGAGAAATATAGAAATTCCTTCGATATTGCTTCCAAAATTAATCTCATCGACGATACCTTTACAACGGGCTATCATGCACCTAAAACGGAGATCATATGCAAAAGTTACGACCCTGAGAAGTTGATGTACTAACTTACCTAAACGGGGCCAACATGACTTTTAGCCCTTCATCTCCTAGGGTTAGGTTTTTGGATGTCTAGGGTTTTTGTAATTTTTGTTTATTGTAAAAATTCCTTCAAAGCCTCATTGTAATCATCTTCTTGCGAATGTGAGTAGTTGTCACATCTCTTCTCAGAGATAAGCTGCCACCATTCTAGAGAGTCTTTCACTCTGTATTTTTATAGTCTATGTACATTTTTTTCATTAATAGAAATCATGTATTACTATAGATATATTTTTATGGTTTCATATCTAATACATTTATGTTATATTATTGAATATCTACAATATCTCTGTGCATTTCTTTATTATATCTTCACTCTCATTTCGTGTCGAAAATAATCTGGATCAGTGGTATCAAAGAAGGCTGCTCTTGATTGTTTTTTCAGTGCATGTCCCTGATGAGGTCTGAGTATAGCAAGTTGGGTCTCGATATTTTTTCTCTTGAATACAATCTCTCTCGAATGCCCAATAAAACCTCCATGGCGGAAGAAAAGAAAAATGATGGAGCAAACGATCCTATAAATCTATTTCTTCAGCAAGCTCTCATGCGATAGAGGGACAAAATGATGGACAATTTTTCCCATATCCTTCAACAACTGCCTATAGAAATAGGCACATATTCATCAAACATCCACTTTGGAAGCACCTCTCCTATCAAGGTACAGGTTAATTTTGATATTCCCATATTTGAAGGTCAGATAGATGTGGATGCTCTAGACAAATGGTTAAATATGCTAGACGGTTATTTCTATGTTCACCATTTTTCCAATAGGGAAAAGATCACCTTCGCACTCCTTAAAGATCTCCCCCATGTAAAAAATTGGTGGGAAACTTACTGCGAGAAAAGTTCCATAGAGAAGTCTGGAATATATGGGGCCAAGCACACTTTGGATTTATTTGTGGATGCGGTAAAGGAACGATATTACCCTATTGGCAACTATGAGGACCAGTACATGAGATGGACCACACTGTGGCAAGAGAGGGGCCAAGCAGTTTGAGAGTTCACTAATACCTTCCATACCTTGCACACCAAGTTGGGTATGAAAGAATCCAAACGACATTTGGTTCTAAAATAATGTGGGTCTCTACATAGATACATCCAAATTGAAATGGATTTTCTAGACATCTCATCACTGAATGCTTCTTATCGATATGTTGTTAAAATTGAGAAAAACTTTAAGCACCAGAACAAACGGGAGTTGGGGTCTACAAATATGCAACAACCAAAGTATGAAAAAGATGGCCCTAACTATCAGTCTCCTGAAAACCAATCCAATCCACACGAAAAGAAGGGTCACGGGAAGACAAAGAATGATACCGGAAAATGGTTCTATTTCTACAAAATCCCCTGTAACAACACCGGTGAATGTCGCTCAAAATAGTCATTGGTGGATGAGATCAAAGACAAGGAGCTGAACCCTGATTCATAATCTGATTCTAAAAATACTGGTAAAAGACATATCATCGATGCATACCTCACTAATATTGTTGCGACCACAACAATTCAACTAGAAGAACGAATAGATTCAGAAGAGGGAGAGTGCCTTTTTCATTCACAGATGTGGGTGAAGGGGACCCCACTTCACTTTATTGTTCATAGAGGAAGCTAGAAGAACCTCATATCAACAAAGGTTGTCAAACAGTTGGGATTTTCGACAACACCACACCCACAACCATACAACATCGGGTGGCTTCGCCAAGGGCGAGATCTTCGTGTAAGCCAACAATGTTGATTTTCATATGACATCCAACACTTCAAGGATGAGGTATTATGTGATGTTGCCCCACTAGATCTCTGTGAGGTTATCTTGGGCTAGCCATATATGTGGAGACACCATGTTGTTTATGAGTCTCGACCCCGCAGTATCATTGTTTCTCTAGGGGGTCATATCTACTGAATACCATAGGTAGTTCCAACTATTGTTCCACCTAAAAAGTGCCACAAGGTAGTATCTCATACTACAAAATTTAGCTTCTTTAGAATCTGTTCAGAAAGGGAACAAAAGGACACTGCAACCACTATAGCCTCTCCCTAAGCACCTTCTATCCAACAAAAGCAGGTCAACAAGGTTGTAGAAAAGTGAAAATATTACGTCTGCACACCATCCTCTTGTGTAGCTCAACTTGTTGAACAACCTTAGCCTCAACAAGTTTGTGACAAACTTCCACAAACTGAGCAGCGCGACGTCTCCAATTAGGCAAACAACTCACCAAGATTCAGATTCAGCAAGCATTTTTCCCTCTCCCCCGGGCATTGAACACAATGGATAGCATTGCTTCCTAAGGAGGGAGGACTGATATAGGTGGATATCGGTGGCCACCCATCTTTTCCAGTTATCTCAAAATAGTTTTCTAGCAATTTTGGTAATTTACTATTTTTAACAGTTTTTAACTTCTGGGGCCATTTTGAGGCCCTAAACGACATTTTTGGGAAAATGAGGAGAAATAAGGAAGTTCCTTCAGTATTTCCTCCAAAATGAATCTCCTCTAATATACCTTTCCAACAGGATATCATGCACCTAAAGCAGAGATCGTATGCAAAAGTTACGACCCCGGGAAGTTGATGTACTAACTTACCCAAACAGGGCCCACATGACTTTTGGCACTTCATCTCCTAGGGTTAGGTTTTTGGATGTCTAGGGTTTTTTGAATTCCTGTTTATTGTAAAAAGGCCTTCAGAGCCTCATTGTAATCATCTTCTTGTGAATGCGAGTAGCTGTCATATCTCTTCTCAGAGATAAGCTGCCACCATTCTAGCAAGTCTTTCACTCTGTATTTTTACAGTCTATGTACATTTATTTCATTAATAGAAATCATGTATTACTGTATTTCTGTGTTTATGGTTGAATATCTAATAAATTTATTTTATATTATTGATTATCTGTGATATCTCTGTCATTTGTTTATTATATCTCTGCTCTCATTTCATGCCTAAAATAATCTGGATCAATGTATCAACAAAATACAATAGGTACACGACCTGTAGTGATGCAACACGCTTATGTACACACCCTATCTATTATGAAGACCACGTATGTATGCGATCAAACTGTTATGCAACTTGTGTATGTGTGCGATCAGACTATTATGCAATGTGCGTCTTCCTTCTGAAAACTAGGGTTTTCTTTCTCTTGAAAACCTCTGACCCTCTGTAATTTTTTTTCATAGATCTATAACCTGTCACTGTATCTAGACTATAACTGTACCATGTACATGCATCCTCATACATAACCTTTACCCAAATAATATATATATCTCTCTAGTCATATGCCATATAGGTGTGTGTAATCATGAACAATTATAATAACCCTTGTATGATCTAGTCATCAAACCCTTTTTGATATTCAACTTCCCAATACATCAACCACTTCATAATTATAAGCTCTCAACCATGTACCACAAAAACCCTTAGCCATATGCCAAGAAATATAGTATATGCCTCAACAACAAGTATCAATGATAAATATACCAGCACTGTATTTCTGTAGATATGACTTATGCAGAAGATCCCATGCAGCCCGTAGTCTCTCTATGGAGAATTCTCAAATATCCATAACCATTTCTCATGCATACATGAAAATCAAACTATTCATAGAAATAAGACATACCTTTTGAACCAAGGGATAGATCTGATGTATCTGAGCACTGTAGACCTTCCTGGGAGCTTTATCTCAGAATATAGAACCTCTACACCTTCATCTCTTCAAGTTTCTATGGATTTACCAACATGTACGCACCCTAATACACTATCATGCCACATACATACGCACCCTAATACATTGTCATCCTGCTTACTGTATGCACCCTAATACATTGTCAGCCCGCGTACACCTCAAAAAAAAGGGTTTTTTAGTATTCGTTGTAATTTCAAAACTTTCGTCGTCAGCCCTTTGTACTACCTCAAACTTTTGCAACTTCAGATGTATCAATGAGTACTTGCAATAAGCCTTACACAACAAAAGATATTCAAAGTGTTCAAGTGTAATGAAATGAGAGAGCCTTGCCTCTTATTTATTGTTTCATGTAGCATCCCACTTTCCTTATTTTAGGGAGTTCTCCATTAACTTAATTATTTAATTTATTTATTTTTCAAACACTTTGACCTTTGGGGGCTTCTAGATGACTTATGAGGGTCCTCCAACTTGACATGTCCATAAATCTCTAATCGTGAGGAGTTATTTGACATTCCACATACCAATGGAAATGGAATGACAAGAACTATCCATCTAAGATAGTTTTACTGAAAAATTCACTGACCTTCATCTCGTTATTCCACAATTAAGCATGGGTTCTCTAACCAAATTCTAGGATAACTCAATCCACAAAGCATCTTCCCATGAGGGATTTCACCATAAGAGGACCACTTTGGATTTCATCCATTTTTAATTATTATCAACCATGACAGAAAAATAATGAGTTATCTTTACATCAAACAAACTTGGGTCATGTTATCACTAGAAGTCACCTCCTGATTGTAGGGGAGGTAGGCCCAATACCCATCAGTTTGTATGTCACAATGAATAAGTTTAAAGAGGTCCAATGGGCACAAACTCAGGATAACATCATTATAACTTAGAAAACTAGACCAACATGCACAAGCAGGTGAGGTCTTGATTCAACATCAGTCAATAAGTTTTAATAAGGGTGAGTAGGAGGAAGAACTTGAGGAGAAAATGTAAAGGTCTGCTATGGACATCATGTCCTCTAGCATCCTAGGAAGAAAAAAATCAGAAAACAAGATCCTCTTGGATTCATAGTTTCATGAAACTGAAAATGCTATAACAGCACTGCAATCAAACATCCATTACAACACAGTCACAACAGTCCATGTGAATCCTTCAATCATGAACTTTCAGTATCAGATGCATAATAAGATGGAGGAAGAAAGCTAACTTAGATTAAACAAGAAGTATCAAATCAAATTACATAACCAACAAACCAGAGCTTCATTAAAAAATTACAATGCGGGAGCATAGCTCAACCATCGAACATAAAAAAATTCTAAAACTGCCTATATATACTCATAAATTTTGCAACCACTGGGAGGATGATCAAATCTCTGCATTTAAGGATTTCAGTCGATGCCTGCTCTATCATACTACAGATGTATCCTTCTTTCTAACACAAACTTAGCTCACCATGGGCATTGAGGAAAAATTGTCTATTGAGGGGGCCTCTAGTTGAAAACTCTGTCTCTAAAACCAAACCCTCCATGTTTTCCATTTATGAAATCAGTTGAAGTTTCAACCACCACTCCTTTTTCATTTACTACTTCTTCTCGGGATCACAATGAGGATAAATGCCAAGGGGATGTTCTGTGTTGCTCAGGGCTCTTTACTATGGGTCCTATGAAACCCGTGACCTCCTTCTTTTTTTCTTTTGAAATCTCAAGCCTTAGATGCCAACTCCTTCTTCATCACCCCTTCACTCTTGTGACCTTGGGCTGCAACCTTGGGGGTATCTAAAAGGTGCTTCGGGTTTTTGTGCTTCGTGAAACTGGCACATCGCTCCCTAAAAAACCTCTGATTTTCTAAACCATGACTTCTCAGATTTGGCACCATGCATCCTTCTGAATTAGACGGTTGATACTTACTCTAGGCCTTCGGGCTTTGGGTGTTTGGGACTTCAACCACTTCGAGCCTTCTGAGGATACTCTAAGAACTGTTCTTTGACGCTTCTTTTGTAGGGCGCAAACTTGGATAACCTGCTACCCTTGAAAACTATATGTAATAACATTTGGCTCCATAGGGGATGGCATGCTCCCTGCGAGCTGCCAAGAACAAGCATTTCTAGTTGCCTTATGCATTGGGATATGGAGTCATGCTCAAAAAACATCCTGGTGAGTATTAAAGGCCGAAAATAACACTATCCTAAATATGAAAGACAAATACATGGGCTCTAGGAGGAGCTTATTTATGTACATTCCTAGAGTAATTGAATTTTACAAAGCACTAGGTGAAATCAAACTTCCACCATAGCCATTCAAGCAACTTCCTAGCTGCAAACTTGTTTACTCTGTCACTGATCAGATAAAAACAATGCAACTGTGACAACAAAATGATTACTCTTTTCATCTCTCCTCCCAGTGTTGAAGTCAGGATAAAAATGATAGGCTCCAAGACATGAAGGAAATGCAACTCCATGTACTCCCTTATAGGTTCATAGAGAAAATGACAAAATCCACTAAGCTGGTGATAAAAAACATACTTTGTCTTATAGTTTCTCACACATGGTTGAATGTCTCTGGCAAGCATGGGTGAGTGAACGGATGATGCAGGCTGACTAATACTAGGTGATGGGTGGTCATTTGCAGGCTCTACACAGGATATGAACTACACATTTGGTTCTCCCTCTTCTTCTTCATGACTCTCCCAAGGATCAAAATCATAATCATCATAAACAAGAACCATGGGAAAGCGTTGCTCTTTGTCTTCTATAGGAACATAATGGTGGATTTTCACACAATGTTTTTCCTTAATGTATAAAGGAAAAGTGTAATGTACCTCAAAAAAACTGTCACAATTTTTTTTTTTGTTTATACAATTATCCTTGCATAGTTTCGAGGTTCAAGCAATTAAGTCTTCTGTTATAAAGCTTGAGTCTGAAAGTTTGTTAGAGACCTTACTATCGTTGATTGTCTTTACTATGCAACTTAAAACTTCCTACTCGACGATCCAATGAGTGTATACTCCTCCCTTCAATGTTATTTAAAGTCTTGTCAAAATTACCAATATTTTCTTATTTGATGATGTCTATAACACCAGCACAGGTTTAACTTATACAAGCAACTTGTAAATAGGTCTATTACTTCCATACCTCCAATCAGGGAAATATTCTCCAATCAACACACAACAATTCTCAAAATCGCAAAAAGTGACCAGCATGTCGAGATTTCGGAGTTCGGGATTTCGCGAGTACAAGAACCAACATCAACGCACAACAATTCCCAAAATCACGAAAAGTGACCAGCATTTCAGGATTTCGGAGTTCAGGATTTCACGAATACAACAACTAACATCAACACACAACAACTCCCGAAATCGTGAAAAGTGACTAGCATTCAGGATTTCAGAGTTTGGAAATTCGCAAATACAATAGCTAATATCAATAGATACAAACCTCTGAAATGAAAAACAAAGGGAAGGTCGAACTAGCACTTCAGGGTTTCGAGGTTTAGAACTTCGTGAGTTCATTTTTCCCAAACTTCAACATATATGAACTTTCGAAAAGCGAAAAGGAAAAGTGGGGCCCACATTTAGGGGTTTCGGGGTTCGGGACTTCGTGAGCTCAAGTAACCAACAACAACATATGCAAACTTCCGAAATGCGAAAAAGGAAAAGTGGGGCCTGCATTTTGGGGTTTCGGGGTTCGGGACTTCGTGAGCTCAAGTACCCAACAACAACATATGCAAACTTCCGAAATGCGAAAAAGGAAAGGTGAGACCTGCATTTCGAGGTTTCGAGGTTCGAAACTTCGTGAGTTCCAGTGACCAAACATCATCATTACGTAACTTCCAAAATGAGAAAAGAAAAGTTGGGGCCCACATTTCAGGGTTTCGGGGTTCAGAATCCCACGACTTCAAAAGCCAAAACATCAAACACAAACAATTTCTTAAATTACGAAAAGGAACCTGGACTAAAATTTCGGGATTTCGGGATCCAGGGTTTCGGGTGTTCAAAAACAAAACAACAATACACAACAAATCTTGAATTTCGAAAAGTGAAAGGATGTGGGACCAACACTTCAGGATTTCGAGATTCAGGGTTTTCAAAAACCAAACAACAATACACAAGAACTCCCAAATTCTGAAAAGTGAAAGGATGTGGGACCAACACTTTGGGGGTTTTGGATTTGGGGTTTCGAGTGTTCAAAAACCAAACAACATTACACAACAACTCCTGAATTCTGAGAAGTTAAAGGATGTGGGACCAACACTTCATAGTTTCGGGATTCGGGGTTTCGGGTGTTCAAAAACCAAACAACAATACACAACAACTCCTGAATTCTAAAAAGTGAAAGCATGTGGGACCAAAACTTTGGGATTTTTGGATTCGGGGTTTCGAGGTTTGGAAAAACAAGGGAACTTCGCAAAAATGGAACCAACAAGTCCCGAATGCCGAAATTCACAAAGGATTCAATATCCGTTTACCTCACAGAATTCCTAAAGCATAAGGACTTAAGAATTTTACCCGCATAGAAGAGTCCATAAGGATTCAAGTTTTTTGTAAGGGAAATCTCTAAATTCATCATAGACCTCGACTAAGGAAAGGGGTAGCCCCTTCTCAAAAGAAAAGAAACAAGGAAAGAAAAAATCCTCCAAAAGGCGTTGACTCTCAAGATCGTATTAGCATCCGAAAAAAAAAGAACAAAAAGTGGTTTCCAAAATTCTTTAACTCCCGAATTTTGTCATTCTATACACATCTAGTATTTTGTTTGCATATTGTTAGAGTATATTGTTAGATACATAGCATCGGATAAAACATTTGAACAGAAAGAGGGAAGAAATTGTTAGCGATCTGATTTAATCAGGTACAATATAGCAGATGAAAAAAACAAGGTCATACAGACAGAGAATGTAACTTATTCCAGTTTAGATTCAATCGATACATAACATCAAAAGACATGGCCATTCATAATAGAGAGGGGGAAATTAACATATCTGAATCCAATCCATGGGAAGACAAAGGGAACAACCACATTCCTCCCAACCATATAACAGGTCAGCCAAAGTCACTTGCCCAATTCACCCCCTAACCTGACCATGAATCCATGAGGGTAAACTTGGAAACTCCTCCTCAACAATGTCCTTCAATTCCAATAGTTATCCTCTTGCCTCACACTTACTTAACAATGCTCATAACAGCAAGGCGATTATGTTTCAGTAAGATCATGTTTCCTCACACTCAATCCACAGTGTTCATAACAGCAAGAGATTTGAGAAATCCTTTCCCAGCATACTTGGCAGCGTCTTGCCTCCTCGCATATGCTGTTTATCCATTTTTGCCCAGGTCTTTTTCCCTCTTTTGGGGATTTTCACAGCTCTCTTAATCCCCAATTTTCAGGGGCTTCCAGTGGCCAAATATCTGATCTGTCACTTCTCATAATCAGCCTAGAGGCAGTTCCAACATGTTTCCCCCACTCATGGAGTCATGGTTAGTTGATTTTAACATGGTTGTTCCATTTGTCCTCCTGCAATTAATATAAATATTTTGTTGTGATACAAGTGTCATAGTCAAATTGTTAGTTGAGTCCAAACATATCTCTGCCCAACAGTCACAATAATTAAATACAATTATTAAATTCGAAATTTGAAATTTCCATAAATGGAAAAAATT
Source organism: Picea mariana (assembly GCA_032191745.1). Classification (NCBI taxonomy): domain Eukaryota; kingdom Viridiplantae; phylum Streptophyta; class Pinopsida; order Pinales; family Pinaceae; genus Picea; species Picea mariana. Next base: position 42,441 of record JASDQU010372818.1, read on the forward strand.
TTCCCGATTTGTATTTGCCAAAAACAGAAATAAATTTCGAGCCTATTTCAAAAATAAAAATATTTTATTTTGGGGGGATGTCGCATCCTTTCCCCCTTTAGTAAAACATAGTCCTCAGTGTTTGTTCCTTTCCTGGAACAAGATTGGATTAGATTTACACAAATCTCCCTCCAATTCCCAAGTGGCCTCCTCAGGACTAAAGTGCTTCCATTGCACCTTTACCTGAGCGACAATTTTGTTCGAAAGTTTTATTTCTCTCCAGTCCATAATGTGCAGGGGTTCCACCTGGAACTCGCCTTCAAGTTCCACCTGCACCAAGTTTAAATCAATCATATGAGTAGGGTCATGAATATACTTTTTCAACAAAGAAACATGAAATACATTATGAAATCTTAGATTAGCTGGAAGTACAAGATGATATGCTATGGGTCCAATTCGAGCTAGTATCTTGAAGGGCCCACAAAACCTGGGTTCTATCTTGGCACAGTTCCTGAACTTCAAGGATCTTTTTCGGGCTTTGACCTTCAAATAAGTATGGTCGCCCACTTGAAATTCCAAGTGTCTTCTTTTCTGATCTGCATAGCTCTTATGTCTATCTTGTGCTTCTTTCAAGTTTTGTTGTACCTTCCTTACCATGTTCTCCATTTCTTGGAGCATCTCTGGTCCAACCATGAGTCTGTTAGCCAGGTTATCCCAGCTAATTGGAGTTGTACACTTTCTGCCATACAATATTTCGAAAGGGCTCAACTTAGCCAAAGTTTGGTACCCATTGTTATATGCAAATTCAACCAAGTGTAGGTAGTCTTCCCACTTGTTCAGCTTTGTTCTTACACACATGCGGAGCATATCCTCTATGATTTCGTTTTTCCTTTTGGTCTGTCCATCCATTTGTGGATGATAACTCGTACTAAAATTCAAATTAGTATTTAGTCCTGCAAACAATTCCTTCCAAAAAGTGGATGTGAATTTTACGTTTCTATCTGAAATCACCATTTTAGGAATACCATGCAGTCTAAAAATTTATTTCATGAATATTTCAGCAATGTTAATAGCTTTAAAAGTAGACTTTACAAGAATAAACTGTGCAAACTTACTGAGTTTATCGATTACAACCATGATTGAATCATTCTATTTATAAGTTTTGGGCAAACCTGTTATAAAGTCTAGTGATATGGTCTCCCATTTCCATTCTGGTATTGGTAATGGTTGTAATAGGTCGGTTGGATGCTGGTGTTCAGCCTTAACCTGCTGACAATATTGGCACCTAGCCAAATACTCTGTTGTTTCACCCTTCATATTAGGCCAGTAAAATAGTTTTCTGAGTGTTGTTATTGTTTTTAGGTAGCTTCGATGGACAGAATACGGTTTCTTATGCACTTCGTCTAAAACAATTAATTTTAACTTTGTTGAATCCGGTATGTACAGTCTATTTTTAAATCTTAAAAGTCCTTTCTTGTCGATACTTATATCTAGTTTATCTGGGTTTGCAATACTATTTTGAAATTCTGCCATCATCTTAGTGTAATTCCCATCGTTAACACCTGTCATTCTTATTCTTTGTTCCAGGTCACTTTCTGCCTTGCTAATAATTATCTCAAATAACCCATGTACTCTTCTTCTTAAAGCATCTGCTACTTTATTTTCCTTACCCTTGATATGTCTGACCTCGAAGTCGAATTCTCTCAAGAAGGCTAGCCACCTTGCTTGTCTTGCATTAAGGTCTGGTTCGTTAAACATATATTTCACTCCACTATTATCCATTAATAGTAAGAATTTTCTGCCCATTATATAGTGTCACCACATTTTTAAGGCATGTATTACTGCTGCCAATTCTAAGTCATGAGTGACATAATTTCGCTCGTGTTCCTTTAATTTCTGGGACTCATAACAAATCACGTTCCCTTCCTGAGTTAGAAAACCACCTAGTCCCTCTTCACTTGCATCAACACATACTGTGAAGTCTTTATCTAGGTCGGCTACCTTCAAAATGGGTGTCGATGTCAATAATTCTTTTAGCTTGTTAAAACTGTCTTGACACTTTTGCGACCAGTTAAACTTGGTTCCTTTCTTTTGTAATGACATGATAGGGTAGGCTATCTTGGAGAACCCTTCTATAAATCTGCGATAATATCTGGTGATTCCCATGAATGATCAGATATCTGCCACATCCTTAGGCACTGTCCATTCCATGATGGATTTTATCTTTTCCGGGTCTACGGCAATACCTTTTGAGGAAATGAAATGTCCTAAATATTGTATTTCTTTTTGATAAATGTCACATTTTTTCGAATTTTGCATATAGTTTGTGTTTCCTCAGTGTTTGTAGAACTATTCTTAAGTGTTCATCATGTTCCTCCTCTGTTTTAGAATAGACCAGAATATCGTCGATAAATACTACTACGAACTTGTCTAAATACTGGCTAAAAATGTTGTTCATCAAGCACATAAATGTGGTTAGTGCATTAGTGAGTCCGAAAGGTATGACTACAAATTTGTAGTGTCTGTATCTTATTCGAAAAGCTATTTTGTTTATGTCATGGTCCTTTATCCTAACTTGATGATACCCGGATCGTAAATCCAATTTTGAGAAGATATTGGCCCCACCAACTTGATCGAACAGATCATCTATCCTGGGTAAGGGGTATTTGTTCTTAATGGTCACTTTGTTCAGTTGTCTATAATTGANTTGATACATAGTCTTAGAGTACCATCTTTCTTTTTCACAAAGAGGACTGGTACTCCATGGCGAGACACTTGGTCTGATATACTCTTTGTCCAACAATTCCTGTAATTGTATTTTTAATTCTGTCGGTTCTGGTAGACTCATTTGGTAGGGTGCTTTTGAGATGGGGGATGATCTGGGTAGTAAGTCTATGGAGAAATCTATTTCTCTCCTAGGAGGAAATTCTGGTATCTCATTAACAAACATGTCTCTAAATTCACATAGGACATCAAAGTCTTCTAACTTGGTCTTATCTTCTTTTTCTAATAGATTCGTCACTTGGATGGCGTAGAATTGACATCCCTTTCTAATACATTTCTTGAATTGCATCGCTGAAACTCGTCTGACTGACACAGGTTTTGGTATGCCTTGGGCTGTTCTAATAGTGCCAAAATTATCTTTGTAACTAAGTATTGTTGTATAACAATCTAGTACTACTTTGTGTTGTTGCAACCAATCCATACCAATAATCATATCATAAGACCCTAGTGGTAGGATGTTCAGATAGGTCCTTATCTTCTGACCATCTAAGCTGAACTCAAGATCAAAAATAAAGTTAACTACTTTTCTTTTAGTTCCTGTTGCTAGTTGTACAAGCCAAGATTTTGTGTGCTTTTGTTTCTTAAGTTTATTTAACTCTACTAGATCAGGAGTAACATAACTTAACGTAGCTCCAGGGTCAATTAAAATAGAAATTTGAGTGTCATAAATTTTACTTTTGATTTCTACCACTGAGAATTGGTGGTCATCTTGTCGACCATCTATGGCTGCATTTATCTGATGCAGACTTTTACCCATGTCACCCACTGTCGAGGCTTCTTGCAGATTGTGGACAACAGTTTTGTTTGTTGTAATTAAACGTGGATAGTTCCTCCTTAGATGAGGCTCTCTACACTCCCGACACTTTAATGGCTCATGGGAGTTGTCCCCAAACTTCTTCATTCCTAGGTTTACTAGTTTACCACTACCTTGCATATTCGGATGATTGGATTGAAAATCCTTCCTTGGGAAACTTTTTGTTGCATTTCGATAAGGAGATGGTTGATATCCCTTCTTCTACTGGTGCATTCCATCTTGTTTCTTATCCTTCCAGGTCTTGGGAAACTCTACCCGCTGTTTATACTGGTCATAGCACATTTGTGCCTTCTTGAATGCCTCACTCAAGGATTTGGGGTTGTCAAACTCAATTTTGTCCCTGTAGGACTGTGGTAAACAACTTGAGAATCGTTGGATTTTTACCTTATCCTCCCGAATGTATGGTACAAACCTTTGTAGTTCCAGAAATTTATTTATAAGGTCCTCCATCATCATTTGTTCGAGTCGTAATTCATAAAATTCTTCCGTCTTCCTTTCATAATATATTTCAGAAAGGTATTGTTTCTTAAAATACTTCTTAAAATCGGACCATTCCAACTATTTCTCCTTTAGGCCCTTGGCCAATTTCAGGTCTTGCCACCAAATGTCGGCCTTCCCTTTCAGATTGTAGATGGCCATTATGACTTTCATGTTACTGGAATAGTTGTAGATTTGGAAGTATTTTTTGATGTCCAACAACCATGCCTCGACTTCTTCTCCTATCCTGGATTCTCCATCAAAAGTAGTTGGTTTAATCTTTTTAAATTCTCCTTCAAGGTGGTCTATTTGTTTTCTTTTTTTGTCTGGTATGGTTTTGTCTTTCGCTGAAGGTGTCCCTTCAAATGAACTATCTCCTTTTTCTGTTTTTTCACCAGAATTCTTGGAGTCGCTTTTCCTGACCTCTTCCTCATGGTTATCAACTTTTGGGATTTTCTTGGTTACTATACTATGCATCAGGACTTCATTTATCTCGTGTTGTTTCTGCTGTGCCTTCTTCAATTTTTCATTGTCGGCCTTGAAAACCTATAGGTCAACAATAAGGTTTCTCATTGTTTCCAACACCTCTGTGGGTGAGCTTCCATCACTGTTCTATCTTGGATCTCCAGGAGGTCCTTGTTGCGGATTCTCTTCCACCCTGATTTCTACACCTTCTTGAGTTGCCATTATTCAACACAAAAGAGAAAAGTTTTTTGTTTGTAATCCACAAGATTTATTAGTTTTTTCATAAATCATAATATATACTAAGCAATCAATGTGGCCCTGTTCAGGCCCAATGTTGTAACTTTTTCTCTGATACCATATGTAATGTACCTCAAAAAAAATGTCACGATTTGTTTTTTTTGCTTATACAATTATCCTTGCATAGTTTTGAGGTTCAAGCAATTAAGTATTTTGTTATAAGGCTTGAGTCTGAAAGTTTGTTAGAGACCTTACTATCATTGATTGTCTTTACTATGAAACTTAAAACTTCCTACTCGATGATACAATGAGTGTATACTCCTCCCTTCAATGTTATTTAAAGTCTTGTAAAAACTACCAATATTTTCTTATTTGATGATGTTTATAACACCAGCATATGTTTAACTTATACGAGAAACTTGTAAATAGGTCCATTACTTCCATACCTCCAATCGGGGAAATCTTCTCCAATCAAGACACAACAATTCCCAAAATCATGAAAAGTGACCAGCATGTCGGGATTTTGGAGTTTGGGATTTCGTGAGTACAATAGCCAACATCAATGCACAAAAATTTCCAAAATCGCAAAAAGTGACCAGCATTTCAGGATTTCAGAGTTTGAGATTTCACAAATACAACAACTAACATCAACATACAACAACTCCCGAAATCGCGAAAAGTGACTAGCATTCAAGATTTCGGAGTTCGAAAATTCGCGAATACAATAGCTAATATCAACAGATACAAACCTATGAAATGAAAAACAAAGGGAAGGTCGGACTAGCGCTTCAGGGTTTCAGGGTTCAGAACTTCATGAGTTTAAGTGTCCCAAACTTCAACATATACGAACTTCCGAAATGCGAAAAGGAAAAGTGGGGCCTGCATTTCAGGGTTTCAGGGTTTGGGACTTCGTGAGCTCAAGTACCCAACAACAACATATGCAAACTTTTGAAATGCAAAAAAGGAAAGCTAAGACCCGCATTTCAAGGTTTCATGGTTCGGAACTTCGTGAGTTCCAGTGCCCAAACATCATCATTACACAACTTCCAAAATGCGAAAAGAAAAGGTGAATCCCGCATTTTGGGGTTTTTGGATTCAGAATCCCGTGACTTCAAAAGCCAAAACATAAAAAAAAAACAATTCCCAAAATTACGAAAAGGAACATGGACTAACATTTTTGGATTTTGGGATTCAAGGTTTCAGGTGTTCAAAAACCAAACAAAAATACACAACAACTCCCGAATTCCTAAAAGTGAAAGGATGTGGGACCAACACTTCGAGGTTTCAGGATTCGAGGTTTTAGGGTTTTCAAAAACCAAACAACAATACACAACAACTCTTGAATTCTAAAAAGTGAAAGGATGTGGGACCAACACTTCGGGGTTTCAGGATTCAGGGTTTCGGGTGTTCAAAAACCAAACAAAAATACACAACAACTCCCAAATTCTGAAAAGTGAAAGGATGTGGGACCAACACTTCGGGGTTTAGGGATTCAGGGTTTCAGGTGTTCAAAACCCAAACAACAATACACAACAACTCCCGAATTTCGAAAAGTGAAAGGATGTGGGATGAACACTTCGGGATTTCGGGATTCGGGTTTTGGAAAAACAAGGGAACTTCACAAAAATGTAACCAGCAAGTCCTGAATGCCGAAATTCACAAAGGATTCAATATTTGTTTACCTTGCAGAATTCCGAAAGCATAAAGACTTAAGAATTTTACACACACAGAAGGGTACATAAGGATAAAATTTTTCTGTAAGGGAAATCTCTAAATTCGTCATAGACCTCGACTAAGGAAAGGGGTAGCCCCTTCTCAAATGAAAAGAAACAAGGAAAGAAAAAATCCTCCAAAAGGCGTCAATTCTCAAGATCGTTTTAGCATCCAAAAAAAAGAAGAACAAAAAGGGGTTTCCAAAATTCTTTAACTCCCGAATTTTGTCATTCTATACACATCTAGTATTTTGTTTGCATATTGTTAGAGCATATTGTTAGATACATAGCATCTGATAAAACATTCGAACAGAAAGTGGGAAGAAATCATTACCAATCTGATTTAATTAGGTACAATACACCAGATGAAAAAAACAAGGTCATACAGACAGAGGATGTAACTTATCCCAGTTCAGATTCAATCAATACATAACATCAAAAGACATAGCCATTCGTAATAGAGAGGGGGAAATTAACATATCTGAATCCAATCTGTGGGAATACAAAGGGGACAACCACATTCCTCCCAACCGTAGAATAGGGTAGCCAAATTCACTTGCCCAATTCACCCCCTAGCCTGACCATGAATCCATGAGGGTGAACTTGGAAACTCCTCCTTAACAATGTCCTTCAATTCCAACAGTTATCCTCTTGCCTCACACTTACTTAATAGTGCTCATAACAGCAAGGAAATTCTGTTTCAGCAAGCTCCTATTGCCTCACACTCAATCCGCAGTGTTCATAATAGCAAGAGAGCTCAGAAATCCTTTCCTAGCATACTTGGCAGTGTCCTACCTCCTCGCATATGCTATTTATCTATTTTTTCCCAGGTCTTTTTCCCTCTTTTGGGGGTTTTCGTAGCTCTCTTAATCCCTGATTTTCAGGGGCTGCCGGTGGCCAAATATATGATTTTCCACTTCTCATAATCAGCCTAGAGGGAGTTCCAACATGTTTCCCTCACTCATGGAGTCATGGTCAGCTGATTTTAACATGGTTGTTCCATTTGTCCTCCTGCAATTAATATAAATATTATGTTGTGATACAAGTATCATAGTCAAATAGTTAGTTGATTCCAAACACATCTCTACCCAACAGTCACAACAATTAAATACAATTATTAAATTTGAAGTTCAGAATTTCCATAAATGGCAAAAATTTTCCAGATTCAAATTTGCCAAAAACGGAAATAAATTTCCAGCCTATTTCAAAAAGAAAAACATTTTATTTTTGGGGGATGTCACAAAAAAGCTCTGTGGTATGCTCTTGGAAATCCTCAAAATCTGAAACATACGATTCCATGTATATAGCCATAGGATCATGAATTGTGTGACAGAATCCCGTTTGCTTTAGAAGACCAAGTTGCTCCTCTACAAATGCCTCTCTGCTTGCAAATAAAAAACCTCCCTGCTCCTTCAAAAACAACTCTCGATCATCAGTAGTTGTAGTTTCTTTTCCTTTTTTTTGTTCCATCTCTGATTCATAATCACTATCTTCTTTCTCACAATCTGAAACATGCTACCAGTCTCCTTCCTTAGGCACATGCAATTTTTCAAGATATGCTTCCATATGAACCCCCTTTATAGCCCTGATGTTCTCTTAGACTTCTTCAACATCCTCAAACAAGCATCTTAACGATGAATATATCCTGTCTCTCAAGAGAAGGACCAGCTCTGGATGTTGATCCATGACATAGTACACCATGGTAATAGTCTCTGTGGGTCTGATCTCTATAGGCATACTATGATAAACACTGTAAAACATTCTATTGAAGACAGTCAAGGCTTCCTCTTTCCCTCTCCTCAAGGCATTAAAATCAAACCAGTATTCATCAAGGGACTTGTTCTCACTCCAACACTTTGAAAATACATGCCATAGATCAGTCTAGGAGCCAATAGAACCAACTTCTAGACATCTAAACCACACAAAAACATCTCCATACAGGGATTGTGAGAACAACCTCATGGAAACATTATCATGAACAATATCAAACCGATCAAAAAAGCTCTCAAAGGCCTCCAAATTCCTCTTAGTTGTAATATGATCCTGTCTATAAAACCAAGGAAGGTACTCAAAGGAATAACGAGGATAAGCATGAAGGTCATGTGAGAGACTTAAAGGTTTAAACAAATTATTTCTAATTTTAATTTGAAAAGCAGTCGGTTGATCATGAGGATTAACGAGATGATGGCAAGGCTCGTCAGAAATAACAGAGGATAAAGAGATTTGAGAAGACTATGAATTATTTTCAACCTCCTCATGGATACAAGGGTGATCAATTTCAAGAGGAGATGCAATATAGATCTCACATTTATGAATAGGCAGAGGTGAAGACTTGAGATCTATTTCTACAACACATGAAGAGGGCATATTTTCTTCTTCCAAGGATGGATAAATAAAGGAAGGCCTGTTATCATATGAATAGACAAAGAAGAGGATAATCCTCTTTATATGTGAATGGGAGGAGACAAATGATCTGATAAACAAGAACAAGATTTCATGAATTAAGCTCATAAACTGATACCTGATCTTCCCCTTTGGTATGGTCATCTTTCTGTCGATAGGATCCTCCCCAATGGAGTCTTCAATAGTGGAGTCACTAGGTGAAAGTTGCAATCTTCAATGCTTCTGATGTCTGATGCATGTTCAAAATTAGAAGCTTGTTGTCATTCTTACCTAGGGAAATGTTTTCAATTCGTTCCCTGACAACGGTGCCAGAAATGTTAGCACTATAAGTCACCTCCTGATTGCAGGGGAGGTAAGCCCAGTACCCATCAGTTTGTATGTCACAATGAATAAGTTTAAATAGGTCGAATGGGCACAGACTCGGGATAATATCATTTTAACTCAGAAAATTGGACCAGCATGCACAAGTAGGTGAGGTCTTGATTCAACTTCAGTCTATAAGTTGTAGTAAGGGTGAGTAGGAGGAAGAACTTGAGGATAAAATGTAAAGGTGTGCTATGAACATCAGGTCTTCCAGCAACCTAGGAAGAAAAAACTAAGAAAATAAGATCCTCTTGGATTCAGATTTTCAGGAAACTGAAAGTGCTATAACAACACTGCAATCAAACATCCATTACAACATGGTCACAACAATCCATGTGAATCCTTCAATCGTGAACTTTCGGTATCAGATGCATAATAAGATGGAGGAAGAAAGATGACTCGGGTTAAACAAGAAGTCTCAAATCAAATTACATAACCATCGAACCAGAGCTTCATTAAAACTTTACAATGCGGGATCCTAGGTCAACCATCGAACATAACAAAATACTAAAACTGCATATATATACTCAGAAATGCTGCAACCATCGAGAGAATGATCAGACATTTGAATTTAAATAGTTCATTCGATGCCTACTCTATCAGAATGCGCATGTATCCTTCTGTCTAACGCAAACTTAACTCAACATGGGCCTTCAGAAAAAATCATCCATCAAGGGGGCCTCTAGCTGACAACTCTGTCTCTACAACTAGACCCTCCATGATTTTCATTTATCGAGTGAGTTGAAGTTTAAACCACCACTCATTTTTCATGTAATGCTTCTTCTTGGGATCGCAATGAGGCTATATGCCCAGGGGCTATTGTGTGCTTCTCTGTAAATGTGTTGAACCTACATAGAATAGATCTAGCTAGAAATTACTACACACATTTACAGAGAGAAATTAAGAAAGAATAAGCAAGATAGAAAGAATGGAAGAATTCTCATTAACCCTATTCCACACTCAAAGACTGAATAATTTACAATATATATATAGGATAAATGAGTAACTAATGAGCCATAGTGGTGGTCTAGATTGATCTGGACACACACCAAAAGTTACAAGAGTAAACTGCCACCTAGTCTAGTCTCTCAGGCAGTTATGGGAGTGAACTGCCACCTAGCTGAGTTAACTCGTCAACTAGTCTTTAGTTAACTAACTCAACAAAGAGTAGTGAGTTGGTGATGATCCCAATGTTGCATGGTGACAAAACCAATGCAACATCTAAAATCAACTCAACTAGTCAAACTGAAGTGTCAACTGAAAGAGAATATTCTCGAGGTGGAATATTCTCTCCTAAAATATAGAAAACTAGATAATGACTAATTATGACTAATAAACAAGTAAAAACCTTAGGAAAAATAAATCCTAGGTGCGTGTGAAGTAACTCCAACACCCCCCCTGAACATCACTATGGTGAAAATAAATAATGGGTCCCAGCTATGAGGCCTTGTTAGGTACCCAAATACAAAAGATACACTGAACTAAACAAGGAAAGAGGGAAAACCT